>JAYEPQ010000013.1:8498504-8656004 GCA_036321105.1 Dracaena cambodiana | reverse complement strand
GTAAAATCCTAATCTAGAAAGCAAATAAATTCTAATTATAAAAGCAATCAAATCCTAAATATGAAATCAATTAAATCTAAACCTTGAAAGTAATTAAATATAGGGTTAATTATAGTCAGACCCCCTGTAGTATTGGAGGTGTATCACTTAACACCCCTGAAATTTGAAACTCTCAAAAAACCCCCTAGACTTCCTAACGGCATTAATTGACTGTGAATAAGCAGGCTACGTGATATGCACGTATTTTAAGAAGTCCAAAATGCCCCTAGTTAACCAAAGTTAGGGTATAAAGTAGCACCCAATCTTTCTCTCGCCCACCTCCCTCCCCCAGTGCGATCCATCTCTCTCTTACCTCTTACTCGCCTCCCTCTCCCCCGCTCCCTCTCCCCGTCCTCTTAGGTGCTGCAGCAGCAGCAGCAAGCACATCTGCTGCTGCTACAGCAGCAGCTTGCACTGAGCAGTGCAGTGCAAGCTGCTGCAGCAGCAGCAGATGTGCTTGCTGCTGCTGCTGTAGCTGCTAGCAGCTACAGGAGCAGCAAGCACAGCTGCTGCAGCTGTGCTTCTACAGCAGCACAGCTGCAGCAGTTGCAAGCTGCTGCTGCAGCTGCTAGGAAGGAGTGCGATAGAGAGAGACAGAGATAGAGAGAGAGAGAGGAAGGAGAGAAAGAGAGAGGGAGTGTGTAGGGAGTTGTGAAGGTAGAATAGGAAATTCAGGGCCGTGAGTGCACTTTAGTGTTAAAATAGAGTGACAATAACAAACTCTAGCTAACAGTATTAAAAGTTCAGGGGGTTTTTTGAGAGTTTCAAACTTCAGGGGTGTTAAGTGAACACCCCCAATACTACAGGGGGTCTGACTGTAATTAACCCTTAAATATAAACTATGAAAGCAATAAAAATATTACCTACAAAGAAATTAACCTCTATCAAGTTCAGGTATAGCGGTCGTCATTCTCTAGATCTTAATCTCTATTTTATTAATTAATAAAAAATACAAAAATCCATCTAAAAAGGCATATGAATTTACAAGAATTCATGGTGTATTTATAACTAGTACACAATTTTTCTCCTACTCAAACTCTCTACAAAAGATATAATCCTAATTTAATACAAACTAATCTCAAAATATTCAATTCTGCTCTAATACATAGTTATTAGAAATCAATGGTTGCGAGTAGATTGCTTAGAATACTATTTTTCTAGTCCAAAATCCAAAATTAAGTTAAGCACACCCATAGCCTATTGGATTGGATCTTCTATTCTACAGCACTTCAGTAAAAGGCGATAACTTTTGTATACAAACTCGGATTGAGCTGTTTTTATTCTCGTTTCAAAGATAATTCAAAACTCTACAAATTTCTCCTTAGAGTTTTCTAGTTCAAGCTTTATCTTTATCAAAACTGCTCTTGAAATTGATGCTGCTGCTCATGGATATTTGTCTTCACCGTAGTTGACTTCTTTTGCTTATATATTTGGTAAATTTGCTCCTTTTTTTTTTCTCTTCCTTACAAATCTTTTATTACCTATAAAAATATACTAAATATACCCGAATATCAATTATTTATATATAAAAATAGATAAAATATGGGAGAAAATATGTAAAATACAATATTCATCAGTTGCATATTTGAAATCGATAGGACCTTATGTTCCTGCTTAGCATTTCTGCTCTTCCTACTCATCCGAATTGATTGTTCCTCACTAGCTATAGGTTGGCACATGCTATTTAGGAGCTAGAGATTGCATTTATTGTTCAAGGCATATCTATTAGGTTTCGATGGTGGTTAACCTTGTACTGAAGTCTCTGGATATGTTTGTGATTGATTCTTATAAACTTGCGAGTGTTATCTCAGATTGCTGCGCTGCTTGAGATGAAGATCCTTCTCCTTCTTGATCTTGCTCTCCATCTAGAGTTTGCTGCATCACCATTGTTGCTCTTGTTGTTTGGGCAGTGAATTATTCTTGGGGGTCAGGCAACGACAGTTGCATCGGTCTCACATTCATGTTCCTCCTCATAGTTGCATTGGTGAAGGCTCCATGCGATGGGTAACGGTGTCAGTTGACAACAAATCAACTCCGTGAATTATGCGGATATTGTAATCAGAGATGGTAGGATCAAGACTAGTTTTGCCGATATTAAATGCACTCTCTAGCCTATCCATGCATTTAAGTATAGAGGAGTACATGATTGAGGCAACCTCAAATGGGTACCTTGACAAGATCATGTTCATTAGTACCGAATCCCTTGCATATAGCTCCATTATGGTGGATGATTGTGCAATGTTATATTTCGATACTAGCACCAGCTCCTCCTCAACAATCCAGCTTTCATATAGCCCGTGTTGAAGGACTGATCACTTAGATTCGCACACAACTCCTTGGGGACCCCAGGGCATACATTGACTCTATCGGTGAATGACGGCTCCTCTTCAGGGATATCCAGAATTAGAATAGTGTTCAATATCTCCTGCCTTTTAAATGCCACCACTTGCTCCCTTACAATTGAGTATGCTAGCTAATCCCCTATTGGTGGCTCTAAGTGTGTGTGGAATTCCCAAAAAATTTAGTTGTACAGTAGTACATGCTCATGCCTTGTGCAATCTTCCAAACCTCACTCTTACACGAAATATCTAAAAGAGAGGTTCTTATGACTATTTGTATAATTCACCTCTCTCTAGCCGTAGCTTGAATTGCTCGAACTTTTCGTACATTTTCTTCTTTGTTGGCCCTTAAATTTGAGGTTGTTGTCTCTTTTGAATGGAGTTAGAGACTAAAACTTCTCCTCTTGCCCTCATGGATGAAACTCTGCATGGAACTATCTTGAAAGTCAATAAGAAATACATCTCTTAACAAAATATATATATCTTGTTTCTAATTGACTTTTTAAATATTTTCAGGATGTCATTAGTACAAAGTAGCCACACAAATTAATTTTACAAACCAATTTGCAGATTTGATCTATTTTTAAAGCATGAAATTGTTGTATGGCATGTTATTTCTCGACCCATGAATTCTTTTGCTAAAAAGTTACAATTTTTATCCATTTTTATCAACACATTATGATTTTTCACAAAAAAATTGGTAAAATTTCGTACATAAATTCTTAAAAATTCACCAAACAAGTCATAGTTTACCAAAGAGTTAGTTTCCATCCTCAATCTACTCTAATTATTTAACATAATTCGTAGATCTAAGTTTTTGAGGTAAAAATTTACTTCTATAAAAAAATAACCCATGAATGTAGAGAAGAGTGAGACTTGCTTGGAGAACGTTGAAAATTTGAAGAAAATTGCACAAGATCTAGTTTGGCTGTCGAAAGGGGATGAAATCCTTTTATGATTGCCGTTGAATTTGGGGAAAATAGGGTTTGGTGTTGAAAAGTTAGTGTTTAGGCCCTTTTATACCCATGGCTGCTGTCGACAGCCGCTTTGACAGTGGTTTCAATAGCACCTCCTGTGCAGTTTGGGCCATTGATAGCCACTTCTATAGGGACTTCGATAGCCCTTCTCTATTTGAAAGGACTATTAAGCCATGTGTTTTGTTTTGATTTGTTTTGTTTTTTGTTTAGGATTAGTTCCTAAAACTAATGTAATTATAAGTTAGTAGCTAAACTAAAAATCTACTAGTTAGTTTCTAATTCTAAAGTTAGTGATTAAAATTAAGGTTAATAATATTTTTTTAAAAAAATTTTGAAAAATTTTGATTTTTTTTTTTGAAAAATCAAAAGAAAATTAAAAAAAATTGAAATGTCATGGGCAACAAGCATCCCCAACTTAAAATACACATTGTCATCATAAATTAATGAATTAAGGAAAGCAAAAATAGAAAGGGGAGTTAAAATATTATCTCAGTTTTTGGTTCATGATGTATCAAACTATAAAAACAAAGAGCGTTAGCATAATAATATACATAATATACATAGTGCCATGTTTAAACACATGTCATGGAGATGTTGGAGGATCCACCAAGTCGTCCTCCAAGTGCTTTAGAAATTCTAAGAAGTGTTTAAGTTGTTTTTCGGTCACATTTAATATATAATTATTTTTTGTATTATCAATATCAATTGCACCACATGGATATACGATTTTCACAATGAATGGTCATGTCCATCTTGAACGCAATTTCCTAGGGAATAAGTCATGTCGTAAATCATGTAATAGCACTTTATTGGATAGATTAAAAATGGGGCTGAAATGTATTGGTCGTGCCATATTTTCATTTTTTTCCTTAAAATTACATGTAACTTAATGCACATCACACCTGAACTCATCTAGTTTATTAAGTTGAAGTGTTCATAATTGGAATGCTAAGTTTAAGTCTAATTAACTATCTTGATTCCCCAATATACTTTGTGTTCAATTTCAACTAGAAGGTGACAAGTTTTTCCTTAAACTATTGTACATGGAGACATGCCTAAGAGTATTCTGTAAGCTGTACGGTTAGCTCATAGAACATTGTTAAGATGAAATGACCAATCTTAGTGAGACAGACTCATCATTTTCTCTAAAATTTATTTTATTTCCCTATTAGTAAGCTCTACTTGTCTCTTTGATTGTGCACGATATGTTGTGGAGATTTTATGCACAATGTGATACTTTTTATCAGATTCTCAAAGACTCGATTCCATAAATTGGACCCTCATTGCATATTATGGCTTTAGAAACTCCAAATTTAGATAATATGTGCTCCTTCATAAATTTGATTATAATTTGTTGATCATTATTTTTATATGATGTGACTTCCAACCAATTATAGATATAATCTACTTCTATGAGGATGTAAACATATCTATTAGAAATACGAATACACCCATGAAGTCAATGCCCCAAAAATCAAATGCTTCGGTTAAAAGAATTAGTGTCAAAGGTATATCATTCCTCCAGGTCAATGCATCTAATTTCTAACATAACTCACAATGTTTGCAATATTCATGCGTGTCCCTAAATATTATGGGCCAGTAAAATGTACATTAGAGACTTTTGGCGACTGTCTTTTAAGATGAAAAATGCCCACTGCAAACTTCTGCATAACAGAAACCTATAAAGCTCTAAATCTCATCATCAGGCACACAACACCTAATGATTTGTCCAAGCAATGTTTAAACAGGTAGGGTCATAGTAAAAGAAAATGATGTGCATATATAGAAATCATCATTTATCATGCACGCTCCAATGTTGTGGCATCTCACATGCAATAAGAAAATTTATTATATCAGCATACCAAAAAGTAGTATTAACAGAAAATATCTGCTCATCAGGGAATGAATTCATAATAGATAGCATATCATTATCAAGGATTAGAGAAAAATGTGATCAATGACCAGATTCTCTACTCCTCTTTGTCTCTAATTTCGAGATCAAATTCTTGAAGAGTAATATCTATCGAATTAACCATGGTTTTACATCTTTCTTTGACAGAAGATATTTGAGCATCAAATGATCTGTAAGAATAACCATATATGCACCCAAAATATATGATTGGAATTTATCAAGAGTAAAAACTACAGTTAGAAGCTCCTTCTCTGTCCTTGTATAATTTATTTCCACATCGTTGAGAGTCTTGCTACTATAGTATACCACATAGGGTTTCTTATCACTTCTTTGCCCCATAACTGCTCCAATGACATAATCACTTGTAGCATACATAATCTAAAATGGTAGTTACTAATACAGAGGTTGAATAATTGGTGTGGTGATGAGTATCTCGTTTAGTGTATTGAATGCTCTTTGTCATACCTACATCCGTTCAAATTGCAAATCTTGTAGAAGAAGGTGAGAAAGAGGTCTAGCAATATTATTAAAATTCTTAATAAACCTTCTGTAGAGGCCTTCATGTCCGAAGAATGAGTATATGTTCTTCACGGATTTAGGTATCAATATTTAAAATAGACTCTAACTTTCACTTTATTTACTTCCATCCCTTTAAACGAAAATATATGGCCAACTACAATACCCTTTTTAACCATAAAATGACATTTTCCCAATTGAGGAGATTTTTTTTGGTTAACAATGTTGCAGTACAGCTCCCAAATAAGTCAAACATGCTTCAAAACTATTACTGAATATAGAGAAGTAATACATGAATACCTCAAGATAATCTTATACCATATCACTAAAGATACTTATCATACATCTTTAAACACTTGAAGGTGCATTACATAATCTAAATGACATTTTTCGAAAAAACAAATGTGCCAAAGGAACATGTAAAATTTATTTTCTCTGATCCTATAAAGCAATTTCAATTTAATAATTGTCAAAATATCCATCTAGAGCGACTCTTTTGAGCACTTAGTTTAGAAAATGTAATAGAAAATGGTCTTTCTTTGTTACTTGGTTCAATTTATGGTAATCAATACATATATGCCAACTCATAGCAGTACGAGTGAGTATCATCTCTTTATCCTTATTTCTTATAACAGTTACCCAATTTTTCTTGGGAACAACTTAGGTTTGACTTACCCACTTGCTATCCACTATTGGATAGATAATGCCATCGTCTTCAACACTTTGGCCTTAAAAACATTTTTATAGTAGAGTTGAGCCTTCGTTGCATTTGCCTAATTAGCTTAACACCATCTTCCAAATTGATTTGATTTGAACAAAGCAAGGGATTCATACTTTTGATGTCTGTCATGTTCCAACCTAAAACTCTTTTGTACTTGTGAAGTATTAGTATCAATCTCTCTTCCTGATTCTTATCAAGATGCACTAAGATGACCACATAAAAATTTCCTTAAGTTCCAAAATTGCATACTTCAGACTCTCGAACAAAGGTTTGAGCACAACAATTGGGGCTTCAATATTGGAAGGGATTAATTTTCTTTCATTTGTGGAGATAGCTTTTCAAATATTTCCTCCTTTGGTGTCCATCATGCAATATATGAACAATGAGCGTCATTCATACATTTCAATAATTGAGTGGTGTCATCGAAATTAAGTCTTTCAAGAAAACAGTTATTCATTATTAATGCAACCTCTAATGTATCGGAGATGCATAAAGATATGACATTTCTTGCTTCATGGATTTCTTCGATTGAGTTAATGTCCTGCATTTTATCAAAGTCAATATTCCATTGTTAGCAGATGTTCAAAACATTAAGTTCAAGGGCCATGCTTCTAAAGTAATAAATTTAACCAATTATGTAATTAATAATTGCTTAGCTATAGCTAAGAATGTACGTTCGAGGATAACTAGAATTTGAAGATGAGCATTTTTTACTAGTGTAGTATCAATAACTATAAAATCCACAAAAAAAAATGGAAGTTCTCGATTTGCACTAACACGTCTTCAATTATGCTTTTAGGATGCATTTCTGATCTGTCAATTAATTGTAGTATGAATGCTGTTGGTTTAAGTCCTCCCAAATCTACTTGTTTATAAACCGGATATGGTAACAAGTTTATATTAGCACCCAAATCTAGTAGAGCTTTCTCAATATTGTATTGACCTATCATATATAAAATAGTTGGATATCCAGTATCTTCATATTTCAAAGGCATCTCAAAGTGAGATAAAGCACTTACCTACTCCAGTAAGAATACCTTCTTTTGCACAATATAACATCTTTTATTTGTGCACAAATCCTACAAGAATTTATGTATGATTGCACTTGTTTTATTGCTTCTCGAAGAAAAATGTTGATCTATACCTGTTTAAATATTTTAACAATGTTAGCATAAGATGCATTAATATTTTTATTCTTCAAACATTGAGAGAATAATATAGGTGGCTTATAAGTCGAGGGAGTGGTCTCATTTAGTTCATCGTTGTGTTATTGTCCCAAATTATTACTCTATTTTTTTTGTTGTCGTTTTTTTAAACAGGCTCATCAATCAATTTGCCACCTCTCAAACTTAAGCAACAAATATATTAGGTATGCTGTTATTAAGCATAGAAAAATAGTGTTTATATCATCAATTTTACCTGAAGTACTGGCCTCCGGCAAATATAAAAGCTTATCTTTTTCTTGTGTTTGCGATGATGAATTATGGTGCCTTATTTGAGCTCAAATATCATTGAAGGCCATTATATTATGACTATTAATAGTCAACTGTGACTGAATGAATTGCTGCTGTGCTTGGATCATTTGATCCATTTTTTGCTACATCCATGTGATGTCATCTTCCAGATTTTGTTTTGGTGGTGGTTGGTATATTGAAGTTAAAGTTGTTAGTTGGACATATTGCTATAGTGCTTGATTTGCTGGCTTGACTAGTTGATTGTATTGATATTGAGGATTATATTTTTATTGATGTTTTTGATGATTCTTCCAATTGGAGTTATAAGTTGGTAAATATGGATTATTTACCAGTTAAGGAATTGTGTTAAAAGAGTATCTTGTTCATTTAATACTTCTTTAAAAGACGGGAAAGTGGACAATTATGAAATACATATCCTTATAACTCACAAATATCACAAATTTTTGGAACTTCCTCTATCACCTTATAGTTTCTTTTTTCTTTGTAATCAAATCTTTACATTTTTTGGTTAACAAAATTAATCGTGCAGCTATATCTTCAGTTTCTTCCAATTCAATAAGGCCACCTCAGTTTTGAGACTTCTCAATTAATTGGTTTCATTCCAAAGTATTCTCTATTTCCTAGGCTTATGAATTTTCGTCAAGTAAATCAAGATATTCCCATGTTTCTTTAGCATTCCTGCTCAAAAACTCACTATCATATATGGTTTCAATAAATTGTCTGGTTATAGTATTAAGTCCTTGATAAAAGGTACTCACAGTCTTCTGTATCTCAAAACCATGATGTGGACAAGAGAGTAACAAATCTTTGAATCTATTTTATTAATAGAATAAATTTTCGTCTTCCTTTGGGTGAAAGGTGACGATTTGTTTTTGCAAATAATTAGCTCAATGTGAGGGAAAGAATTTCTTTAATAACAATTTTTGCATCTCATCCTATTTTCCAATTGAATTTAGGCTAAGAAGTATAACCATGTTTTAACCTTGTCCTTTAGAGAGAATGGAAAGAGTTTAAGTTTTAATTACTCTGTGCTAATATTTTTTAGATTGATAGTAGCAAAAGTCTCTTCAAATTTATGAAGATGTAAATATGGGCTCTCTGTATCAAACTCATAAAACTTAGGTAAAAGTTGTCAGATTTTATCTCAAACTGCACTATATTAAACGGAAAAAAATGCAAAAAGGTTGGATTGTCTGATCTGGTTGTAAGTAATTGCGTAGGGACCTTCTAGTGCCTTCATGTTGATTTTGATCATCATTTATGTTATGACCCATAAATCTGTTATTATTTTTATTGTTATTTATAGTTTTTTAATTACTGGTGCTAATATTTTGAAGTGATTGATGGATCATAAATAGTTGCAAATCTGAGTATGACTTGACGAGTCTACCATTAAATGTTCTCCTCCAATCGGTCATACAAATTTAGAATCATAATTATTATTGATGTAGGAACCGTAATATATACTAAAATTCTCTCAAGGGTAGAATATTTTGAGATTATGTTTTTGACACTAAGAAATATAAGTTACAAAACTAAAGATTATGAATTGGTTTAAAACTAATTAACTAGAAATTGGTTGTAAATTAAACTAAAGAGTTATATTGGCTAGATGGGTTAATACCTCCAAGATTGAATCACATGATGAGTTAATATTTATTTTGTCTTAGTTATATAGATCACGTGGTCTCATACAATCAGAAAGTAAATTATTGAAGCAAAAAAATTAAATATATTTATAATTTTGATAATTGGTTAATTTCCCTCAGTTAATCCTATATGAACTTTCGAGATATTCCTAAACATGATCTATAAATAACAAAATAACCATTTAAAATCTAAATATACACCATACCTGAAGAGTATATAATATATCAAAAATTAGGAAACGAATATATTGTCAGACAACTGTCAAAGTATCAAAAATCATAGCTAGCGTCTAATAAGAAAATAGGGAACCAAAATTAAATAATCATATAAGTCAATTAAGCATAATAGTAACAACTAGATCACCATTTAGGGTTTGTTATCTCATCCACACTAATGAAAAAATATAGCCACTCATGCTCTTCATAACCATCTAATAATCGAAAAGAATTTTTTTTAACTATGAGAGAGTACAAAAATTAAAATCTCAAAACTCTCAAAAATCTCTCTACAATCTTTCATAAAACTCACTCTTAAATCTCTCTTAATTCTCTCATGATATTCTGGAGTATATTGAATATTTACAACCTCTCAAAACCCTAATATAAGAATTCTATTTATAAAGAAATTTATTTCTCTTTAAAACTCTTCATATCTTTGATTCTGGCCAATAGGCTGTCAATAGCTGCTTCGATAGTAACTTTGACAGTAGCTCTCGGTGGAAATTACAATCTTCAAATTTGGTTTCTTGTCGACATATCTAATAGGTGATTTTCAGCGGCCAAACCTGAAAATTCTATTTCTGGGCTGATATGCACATGTATGCATTTCTCATTTGATTTTCTTCTCTCAAGAACCCTATAACATGATCATAAAACATTAGAAAAATATTAAAATGGAGAGTTTGAATAATAAAAATAACTTATCATTAATTTCTCATTTTAATCATCAAAATTGGATTAGAAGTGCATAAAATAGATAGAAAATATTGCACTTTTCACCTGCAGCCAACGAAACCCTAAAACACGTGATCTTTTACAGTCATTTCAGTTTCAAATAATATAATTAATAAGAAAATAATCTAGAGCTATTACAGGATTGTATTTCGAGCGAGGAATTTGAGACCACTTGGAGATAAGTGTTACACGGGCTGAAGGAATGTGATCTCTTGGTTTTGTGGGAGGCACATGTAGAATGTTTAACATGCTAGGTAGTATGGGATGCATAATGGAGTTTAACTCAAATTATTTCTCGATATACAAGGTATACATGGCATTAAAGATTCATGTATTTATATTATAGGCTGTGCATTAACTACTGACACATTAATTGTATTTGCACTTATACTATACCTAACTGATATAACTTGTTTATATGGATACTTAATGCATAATAGTTATACTTATATATTTATTCTTTCACTGTGCTCTATACTTTCCCATTCATATTGCTTTTATATCTTACTCTATCTCTTGTTTTCTATTTGTCGGTTCAATTTCCTTATTTCTTATAACCTGGGCACTGAGTTCAAGGCCACCGCCACTACTGGATGAATCATTTCATAGAGCTGACAGAGGCACAATGGTAGAGTGGAAAGTAGAGTCTATAGATATTTTGGAGATTTTTGAGTTTCCTCATTAAATAAAGTAGGAGTTATATTTTGTATATTGGGCCACTTACATTGCATATATTCTGCTAGTACTCATCTTTATTTATGAAAATATAGTTATTTTCATATCTTATATCATGTAGCAAATTCATTTATTTATTATTTACTCTAATAAGTGCCTTATTGTTGATACGATTTATAGCTTCTTGCACGTCATCTTGATTTTGAATGTGTCTATCGGTAGCACACTCAATTTTTATAAGCAACTTAAGAATGGAGCGTTACAAACATGCACTCCTCAACTTATTGAGTACATTGTAAACTATAATTAAATGAGAGTAAAAAAAATATTAAAAGAGAGGTAAAAAGAGTAAACTTGAGATCTTCGGAAGTTATCCTCATAAAATCTATCACAAAATAAAACAAAATCCACACACATACACACACGCACACACGCACACACACACATATATGCAAAATATACTATGTACAAGTCTAAATCTTTCTACTTTAACCTTACCCAGAATCTAACAAGAGTCCATTATCTTTTGACTATTTATTTGCAAATACTCTTATCAATTGGAACAAATTCATACACTGTCTTTTCCCTCCTAAACTGTTGTTTGCTTCGTTTCGTGATTATATAAGGCATCAAACATAGCACAATCAGTATTCATATTGCTAGAGTTTATTGTGCTAGTAAATAATATAAAATCCTATGAAGTAACAAAAGTATCAGAATGAGGACAAGGATCCTATGTAATTTCTTGCTCTATCGCATCCAACTACTGTTCAACATTATTATTTTTGGGTAAAACTGGGGATCTTTCTATTGCCATCAAAAAAAAAATTGAAGATTACAGAAATTTATCTTGATTACGATTACAATGAAAAGATTTAAGAAAATAAAAACAGACAAGAGGACTTATGAGCACGTCGCTCTCTTTTATCAAAAGATCGTGAGATCAAGACAGCTATGAGGATTGATCCGTTCTTTGTTGACGATCCGACGTTGATGGTTGAAGGCGATGGAGATTTCTTGAGCTCGTTCTTCTCTTCTAATTTAGGAAGACGCTTAAACTTTTGTGCGGGAGAGAGATCTGGCCAAAGGTTCTTTTTGAGTCCCTCGAAGAGGTATTTATTGGTCCCAAATTGTTGAGTGAGTTTCTATATAGATATAAATATGATCTTATTGTAATATTGATAAGATATTTGAATTTTCTTTTGATTAGATTTGCTCCAAGATTCATTGTATCTGGTCTTGATCTTGTATGCAAATAACAATTAAAGTATGATTAGAATTTGTAGAATAGTCCGGGACGGGGCCTATTTTTTATTGTGTGCGGGACAGAGACTAGCGGCGCTGCGTGAGGTGGGCGACCAGTCTCACCTCACGTGAGGCTGGCTATCCAGCCTCGTCTCACGCAAGGCTGGCTGGCGAGGCTGTTTGGCCAGCCCCACCTGTGAGGCGAGATCCAATCCCTCTTTTTTTTCGTGTTTGAATTTGGATCAATGCGAGGTTAATTCTTTTCTCGTTCTATAAGACCCCCTCCGAAGTTTTTAAAATTTTACTCCTTAATTTGTTTAGTAAAATTTTGAAATACTTTGGAATTTTCTTCAGCTTTTGGTTTATTTAAGCTTCTTAGACGCGATGCTTTCCTAGCCTCGTGTTTGTGTTCACCACACAATCGCTTCGTGTATTTGGGCGACCAACTTTGCCTTGAGATTTGTGCCCTTAATATAGTTTGCTATTTATACTAGGGGCCTCTTTAAGAAGAGTTTTTCATTTTGTCCTTAGCAAGCTGAGCGTTTTGAGTATGATATGACTCATTTAGGTTGACAAACAGAGCCAATGACTCGCCTAGATGATAGACAGAGCCGGTGATTATTTTCAAATTGGTGGGTGACTTGTCTGGCTGACAGACAGAGCTGGAATGATGTACTTGAGATCGAAGAATCATAGACAGAGATATACTGTTAAACGTACCTATGGAGTTTCGGTAGAGGTGTATTGTTAAACATACCGAAATGACCGGTTTAGGATCGAAGAACCATGGGAAGAGGTGTACTATTAGATGTACCCATAGAGTTTTGGCAGAGATGTACTGTTAAACATACCAAGGTGATTGGATTAATATTATTGAGTAGTTCGCCGGCTAGTAGATAGAGCCGATAACTCGTCTGGCTGACAGATAGAACCAGTGACCGTGTTGGAATCAAAGGGTGTATTGTTTGGGTAATTATTCAAATCTTGCTGTCAGAGATAAAAACTTAACATGATAGATTTGGTTGTATTGGGGTGAGATAGTTCAAATCTCACTGTTAAAGATAAGAGCTTAACATAACAGTTTTGATTATTTTTGAGATGAGATTGTTTGAATCTCGCTATCAGATGTAAGAGTTTAACTTGACAGGTTTACGAGATTTTTAGCAAACCTCTAGTTATGACAAATTTGGTAATGATGCATCCTTGTAGGATGGTGTTATAACAAATTTGTCATAGAATTTTTAGTAAACCCCCAGTTATAAATAGATTTGATATGTCTTTACCAATCGCCATTTACATTGGGCTAGTCATGCTAATCTTCTCAGCATGATGAGTTATCGAGGATTTTGTTTAGGTTTAGATGTCAAACGTTCCCTCTTCTCTTTGCCTTTTCAGCATTGGGTTACTTCTACGTCTAGTATTATAGGGTTAGTAAAAACTTTCGATTTCTCTTCCCATTGCTTTTAATAGCATAGGGCGGTTGACTTACTAGCCTTCCCTTCCCATTTTTTTCTTTACTTTTGAAGGTGGCTATATGTAGTACTTTTTTTAAGAGCTTACCGTTAATAGACATCATCATCCTGTCGCCGCCTTGATTGATTAGACAATAGGCTCCATTTGATAAGACAATTTCTACTACAAAAGGTCCTTTCTATTTGGGTCCAAATTTTTCCTTAGTCTTATGGGTTATGATCATTGGTCTCTTGATAGTTAAGATCAAGTCTCTCTCTTTGAAAGTTCTTCATTTAACTTTCTTGTTAAATACTTTCAAGATGCGCACGTGGTACAACTCAATTTATTGTTGCGCATTTAGGATGCAAGTTTAGCACTATAACCGCGGGTTTAGCCTCATATTTTAAGCTGGCATAGCCTCGCGACTGAGCTAGTATAATTTTGCGTTATGCACGAAGTTGGACTTGTGTATTGGTTTAGCCTCGCGCCCTGAGTTAGATTCATACGCTAATTTAGCCTTACACACCGACTTAGATTCGTATTTAGTTGCGAGCATAACTTTGCACTCTACGCAGGCATAGCATTGCATTTGAGTTACTTTACACGAGCTTAGTCTCGCATCTTGATCCCTTTATGCGGGCTTAACCGTAAGGTTTACTAGATGTGGGTCCCACCCCATGTGTGGGCCTCATTTGATTCATTACGGCCTATTGTAAGTCAATGGACAACCTTCTTCTTCATCAGATATTATGCAAGACTATTGGTTGGTCTGGTGTCTTAAGTCTCTGACGCAGACCTTGGGTCTTGACAACTTCATGCGGACTTATTTTCGTGTTATGCACAGATATTAGCTTACTATTCCAATTTCAGAGTTAACCTCGAATTATACACAAAGTTCTCTGGATGTGGATTTCACCCCCTACATAGGTCTCATTTGGCTAGTCATAGGGTCCATTATAGGGCAACATATTACTTCCATCTCCATCGTAGACTATGCAAGGTAAAACTGAGTGTTCGCCTCATGTTCTAATACTTCTACATGGGGCTGTGTCTTGGCTTCACTTTCCTTCTATACTAGGCTAAAACTTAGCTTTTTGTTTTTAATTTTGTATGCAAAACTGGAACTTGGTCTCGCGTTCTGATTATTTTAGAATGAGTTCTGTACGCTGGCTTAGTTTCACGCATGGGCAAGCCTCGCGTACTAGACAAGCCTCGCATTTTACACTAGCATGACCTTGCATTGTACGCGGGCGTAGCCTCACATTTTGTTTCCTCTGTGCAAGACTGATAGTTTATGAGATTAGCCTTACCTTTTGTGCTTGAGTAGCATCGCGATCTATACTGGCACAGCCTTGCACTTGGATGACTTTAGCGAGTCTAGCCTTACATTTGGATTACAATTTAAGATCGCGTTATATGCGAGGTTAGACTTGTGATCTGGTTTAACCTCGCGCACTGTGTTAGACTTATGCACTACTTTAGCCTCGCGCACTGAATTAGCCTTGCATTTCAGCTACGGACTTAGCCTCGCGTCTAGCTAGTTATATGCTGGCTTGATCCGCGTTGTACGTGGGTTTAGCCTCGCATTTAGCTCAGTCCTGAAATATTTTTTTATTTTGTTTTTTTCTTGCAGTGATTCTGAGTTCACTCTTGAGCTCTTTTAACTTTCTCCATCTCTTTTGCTTCATGTCTTCTTCCTTCATGAACTTGAGGCAAGGGTCGTCATTTGGAGAACCAGTCCTCAGCGAGACTAATCAAAGTAGTATTATGATGATTGTAGGGATGGCAAATCGGAGATTTCATAACGGAGATCTCGTCTCCTCCAATTCTTCTCACAGTCGATTATCAAAGCCACTCTCTCACTATCGTCTTTCTGAATGGAGATTGTCATATCTGAGGATTTCCAGCCACGTAACTTCTCTATTCAGTTCTGGCCTCCGAGCCAGAGCACTAGGTTGATGCTCATGGACCGGATGACCAAGGAACCTCTCCACTGAATCCCTCTTTACTCGAAAATATGGCTTCCTTACGTTGAAAGAAGCCATTGAAAGTGCAAGACAAATTGAAGATAGGTGCTTTGTAGCTGCCAATGAGCACTTTGAGAGGGAGCCAGATGGTAATGGAAGTCCTGTTGTGCTAGTTTACGCTAAGGAAATTAGTAAGCTTATGCTAACACCCAAAGAGGACGTGGATTTGGCTGTTGAAGTTGGCGTTGAACACCGAAAGGCTGCTGTCTTCGATACTTCTGGAGGTCAGCGGGCTTTTATCGAAGCTGAGGCGGCTCAGGAGCTTCTGAGTCCACTTGCTGAAGAAGGGAACTTTTACACCAAATTTATCTTTACCAACAGAAGCTTTGGCTTTGAAGCAGCTCAAGTCGTCAAGTCAATCCTTGCTTTTGTCACAGGCCAACTCACAGAGGTCGATATTTATGATATTGTTACCGGTAGGCCAGAAGATGAAGCTCTAGAAGTCATGAGGATATTTTCCTCAGCATTGGAAGGGTATGCGCTATGATATCAGCATCTTTCTGACAATGCTTTAGGTGAGAAGGGGATACGGGCATTTGGATCACTCTAAGTCACAAATTTGCTTAGAAGAAACAAACTCATCGCATCCAAGCATGATAATCTTTTGATTTCCGGAGAGCAGCATGATAATGGAAAAGAAACAAACACATCTAAGCCCATACCAAGTAAGAACTTGTTCCGCCTCTTAGAAATACTCATCACATCCATTCTCTAGAAATTGGAATCAAATTTCAGGAGCTCCAACTCTTGCTCTTCATCAACCACACTGCAAGATGGTGAGGAATCTAAAGGACATCCTTTTCATTGACAGTAAAACTCTGCATGTTGCTATTTAGGATGAGCCAAATCGACCAATCAATCACCATTGAAACTTTTTAGAACTATGCAAAGGTCAGAGCACTTCGGCTGCTTGGAAACCCAATTTCTCATATGCTGATGAAATTCTTCATGTCAACCCCCGCATAATCCCCTCCTATGCAACTTAAATTCCATTTGCATATTAATGGCGAACCAAATCGTGAAAGCGATCGGTCATTCAGAAATCCGACCGGTTCGAACCAGCAGGTAATATGCTGGGTGCATGAGCCCTAGGCCTCATCTGTCAATCGATTTGCATGCAGATGATCGATCGGATCAGATCTCAACCGATTTCGGATCTGAGTGATTCCGTGACCTAATCTGCCATGATTATTGTCGTCCTCGTCGTCGTCCTTTGGGTTGGAGATGAAATTAGATGGGATTGGTTCTGGAACTGTTGGGCGAGGCCGGTTGCCAACCTCGCGGGCGTTTTTTTTACTTCCTTCCTGGTCTCTTCTTTGTTGCACAGAGGTAAGTGCCCGAGAGAACTGCTGCTCCATGGCCGCGCGAGGCTGACAACCAGCCTCGCAGGCACTTTTTTTTGTTTTTTTTGTTTATGACGGGTTATTTTGCCATCAAATTTTGCGGACCGTACTTCTTTACCGTAATTCTTCCCGCACGGATCGGATCTGCATTGGTCGAAAATTTCAAGAATCCCATGGTAATTATTATTGCATTCGCAGACAACTTCTTCTGTTTAGATCTCAACTGGATTATATTTGTATCGATAAGCGCCTGAATTTTTTCTTTCAGAATATAGCAATCCTTATTTGGGTGCCCAATGTTTTGATGGTAGAGACAATACTTGGGATCATCTGTTTTCTAGCTTACTCTGGCTTCCGATTTTTGGATAACTTTAGCATCCCTTTTTATTCAGTGGGTGAAAAAATATAACTGCTTGTTCATCTTTAAATCGTATGTCCATTGCGATATAGAAGAATCTCGATTATTCTGTTGTTTTTGGTTTACAGCAGATCTGGTAGTCATTACATCCTTTCCCTTAGGATGAGATGATTGTGATTGTGGTTGATTCATGGCCATCTTTATCTGAATATGGTATTCATTGATACGTCAGATTATATCCTCCGCTTCCTGCCATTGTTTGACTAAATCCTTCTAAGTTTTGGACTCTAGTGCTTCCATTTTGACCAATATCCTGGTCTGAAGATTGTATTAGCAAGTCTGCACTAATGTTTCCTATGAAATGCAATGTGAGTATTGCACTGACATTTCGCAGAAATGCTCAATGAAGTTTGTAACCATCTCATCTTTTTTTTACTTGTTTGCTAGAAAAGAGTGGATGGATACTTCGGTATCGTCTTCAAAGAAGCAGGCTAGGAACTCCCTTTCCACGTCAGACCAAGCATTGATAGTTTTCGAGGGCAGTTGCATAAACCAACTGAATGTAAGCCCTCACAAGGTACTTGCAAAGATGTTTATTATCACTAGGTCATTGCCCATTAGATGACCAATCTAAGAAAGGAAATAGTTCATATACTGGTTTGGAGATCCCTTTCCATCATATCATTCTAACTCCAAAGGCTTGTATTTTGCAGAAAACAGTATGTGATTAGTATTATATTTTGCAATTTTCCTCCTATATTTTATCTATTTTTGTATATAAATAATTGCTACTCAGATATATTTAGTATGTTTTTATAGTTAATAAAGGATTTGTAAGGAAAATAAGAAGAAGATGCAAATTTGTCAAGAGTATGAGTAAAAAAAGTTAATTAAGGCGAAAACAGAAATTCAAGTACAACAGCAAAAATTTCAAGAGCATTTTCGGCTAAAATAAAGCTTAAATTGGAAATATACATGTAGGGAAAATTTGTAGAGCTCGGAATTATATTTGAAACGAGTCCAAGAACAGATCAATCCGAATTCGTATGCAAAATTTATGGTCATTTTACTAAAGCGCTGCAGAGTGGAAAATCCGATCAAGCGGAATACGGGTGTGCTGAACTTAATTTTGGATTTTCGACCCAAAAATTAGTATTTTATGTCATCTAATCTCAACCATTGGTTTCTAATACCTATGGATTGATTAAGATTATATATCTTGAGATTAGTTTGTATTGGATTATGATTATATCTTTTGTATTGAGTTTGAGTAGGAGTAGGATTGTGTTTGGGTTATAAATACTCCATGAATCCTTGTAAAAGCTTTTTAGATGTAATTTTAAATATACTTTTGATTAATAACAATTAGGGTTTTGCCGAAGGGGTAACGACCGCAATACCGTGATCTAGAGATACGCCATTGTTTTCAAGTTCTTTTTAGTAAGTAGAAATATTTTATTTGCTTTTTAGATAGATTTAATTGCTTTCTAATATAGATTTATTTGCTTTGTAGTATAGATTTATCCTACTTTCTATGGAAAAAGAATTTTTCATGGCTTTCATAATTAAATATAGGTTTTTGATAATTAGTAGTATGAGTAACTAATTTGCTTTAGCCCTAAGATGTAGATGGAATTAGTTTAATAAATGTAACATGGATTTATCTCATCTCTTCCTAAAAAGAAATAAAGTCATGATTTTTCTATAAATAAATAAACGATAGATTTCGTAAATCATAATTCTTTGAAAGATTAAGCTTAATTCATATTTTAATAATCTATACTTAGATGAGATTTGGAATTCATATTCTTTATTTTTATTTATAGAATTATTAACAAGATTTTCCTATAAATAAATTGAAGAGAATAAACTTGTTAATCTAATTTATTTGATAAGTTATACTTAACTTTGGTCTTTTGATAGCCTATGCTTAGATTAAGGTTTGAAGTTTATTTCATTACTTTTGTTTATAAGATTATCTAATAGATATAATTTGTTTTTAAGAAAGATATTATTTTTCATGATCTATACTTGTACATCACTTGATAGATCATACTTAGGGACACTTAATTAAAATCAAATTAAAATGATCACCTTTTTAATGTGTTACTTGATCATGCATAATTAAAAAGTAAGGAAGAAAAAGATAATTCATTGTTAGGCTATTATTTTTGTGGATTCGAATTCCTAGCCTAAACTTTAGGACTTAAAACTAATCCTCTCAATTTATAACCTCATAGTTAACTTGATAGAACTAAAGAATTAGTGAGAATAGCAAAATACTTTAGATTCCTATGGGAACGACCTGTATAGTGCTACATCAATACGGTGCATTTGCAGTAGATATTATCACATCATGTTTTTGGCATTGTTGCCGGGAATCGACGGTGTTTTTCTTACTTTTTCTAACGTTTTATGGGTTAACAGTGTGTGTTGAGTGTGCAGAGACCTGAAAGTTCAGATATAAGAAGCAAAAAGGGACTAAAAGAGTCTCAGAAGTGCACTGAAAAAACCAGAGACCAAAACTCTCTTTTGGTGAGTTTCTCCCCTCTTTTTCTATGATTCTGTATTTTGGGTCTCTGGTTCTGTAAAAAAAATACAAATAAACTAAAATAAAATAAAAAAAGTAGAAACCGTAGGAATAACATCTTTTTTTGATCATATTTTTTCCACCGTTTTATCTTCACCACACCTCACTTCTTGCATTAGTTTAGAAAATCCACGCATCCACTCACGGTCGCTGGTTCATGCCACATTGGACCCATAATAAATTTGGTCGACTAGTGAGATCATATTTGTTTATGGGAGACAAGATGGACCAACCGATCTCGATCCTTCAGGATCGATGTTACCCGTTGTGCACATCACTACCATCATACATAAAACTTTCACATGCAGTGGGTAATCACTATGAACTGAAACCGCAGTACATCAGTATGCTTTCTAAATTCACTGGCTCTAATTCTAAGGATGCATATCTCTTTATCAGTAAATTTTAGGAAATATGCGTGATGATTAAACTGCAACACTTATTAGAGGAAGCAATTAAGTTTCGCTTCATCCCATTCGCTCTCAAAGATAATGTCAAAAAGTGGTTTTATAGTATGCCTACTGATTCAATCACTGCTTTGGATGAATTCATCATGGTGTTTCTTAAGAATTATTATTCCACGCACAAGACAATAAAAATTCGGAATCAAATTAATCAATTCCGTCAAGTGCCGGGAGAATCCTTCTAGAAATACTTGGAACGGTTCAAAGATCTATTAGATCAGTGACCCCACTATGCGATAGAAAAGTGACGGTTGTGTTAAATCATGTACAAAGGACTCGATTACACATCTAAAACTCTTCTTGAGTCCATGTATTAGGGGGCATTCATGAGAAAGTATGAGGATGAAGTATGGGACTTCCTTGAGGACCTATCGTGGAAAACTATACAGTGGGAGAGTCCCGCTGAGAAACCCAGTGCATCAATTTCTGCGCATAAGGGTGGAATCCATAGCGTCGATAGCTCTATATCTGTCGAAATTAAGATTGCAGCTCTTATGCGAAGAATTGAGGCGTTGGAGACACCTAGTGCTCCATCGGTGGGTCAAGTAAATCAAATTCAAGTTTCCACATTCTTTAATTGTGGAACTCTGAATCATATTATGGAGGAGTGTCAATTATTAATGAATCCCATGGGTCACATACTTGAGCAGGCTAACGCCTTGTAACAATAACTTATGAACAATCCTTACGCTCCTACATACAATCCTGGCTGGAAAAACCATTAAAATCTCTCATGGGGTCAGGGGTAATATCAGGGGGCCCTTAACCCTAACATGCAGTCTCCAGCCAATGGTCAGTTCTCAAGACCAAAGTGAGTGCTTATTAATACCCAAATGCTTCAATTTAAGGGAACAACTAGAATTGATCACTTGCGCATAATCAATTATATCCATATCAGGGGTATAATAATGATTATGACAGACGGCTAATGACACTTGAAAAGGATGTGGGGAACCTTTTCAAGACGATGTCCAATTTAGACACACAAATGCAAAATTTAATGAAAGTGTCTACTGATTTTATACAACGGACCGACCAGAACTTCTTACAAGTTCTCAGTCAATCAAAAATATAGAGCAGCAGGTTGGACAGTTAGCCACACAGCTGAGTGAGCAGGGGCTGGGTACCTTTCCGAGCCAACCAATAATGAACCCCAACTCTCTCTCATCTTAGTCTGTTTCATTCCATATTCACCAATGCAATGCCATTCACACGCTCAGATCTGGCAAATAAGTGGACAATAATGTAGCAATACCCCTTGATCTCAA
Source organism: Dracaena cambodiana (assembly GCA_036321105.1). Taxonomy (NCBI): domain Eukaryota; kingdom Viridiplantae; phylum Streptophyta; class Magnoliopsida; order Asparagales; family Asparagaceae; genus Dracaena; species Dracaena cambodiana. The sequence goes on along the minus strand of JAYEPQ010000013.1, from coordinate 8,634,000 downwards.
TCATATTATTTCGTAGACTACACCATTTTTTCCATCTCTTTCTCCACATCTATCTCCATCACCTCCATTACTGTCACATGCTCATTTGGAAGAACATGTTCCTAAGCCGAAAGTACCATATCCCAATCAGCTTAGGAAGTCTTCACCGCAAGTAGAGAAGATTCTTGAAATATTTCAGCAGGTGAAGGTTTATATTCTACTCCTTAACATTATACAACAGGTTTCTACTTATGCCAAGTTTCTTAAGGATTTGTGTACTAAGAAACGAGAAAGAAACGTTCCTGAGAAAGTTTTTCTTTCTATAAATATATTGTAAATTCTCTCTAACTCCTTTCCTATCAAATACAAAGATCCAGGTCCCGCCACAATCTCATTCACCATTGAAAACACTACATTTGATAGGGCATTTCTTGATTTAAGGGCAAATGTCAACTTGCTTCCTTACACTGTTTATCAGCAACTGGGATTAGAAAAACTTCAACCTACCACGGTCATATTAAAGCTATCTGATTGTTCGATTAAGAGAGCACTTGGTATAGTTGAAGATGTGCTCATTAAGGTCGGCAAGTTCATTTTTCCTGTAGATTTTATTGTCTTAGAAACTGAGCCAATTTCTAATCCACGAAATCAAACTCCTGTTATCTTGGACAAACCATTCCTTTCAACATTAAATGCATTAATTGATAGCAGGAGTGGCCTCATGAAGTTATTATTTGGGAATATGACTGTGATATTGAACATATTCAATATGGATGAGCACACAACGAGCTCACTCATTGAGGTAAATACGATTCACAGTTTGCACTCTCATTCTACCTCTTGCATTGATGATGAACTCTCATTTGAGCAAATTTTCGAAGATGAGATCATATTATTGATGAATTGGCACATACTGATTCTATGTATGATGATACTTGTGCAATTGATTTATGAGTAAACTTTTGAAGATTTATTTGCAATCGAGAGGTCGTAATCGCTTTCCATTCGTTAATAGGGTGACAATATTGAAATCGTAAATTTTTACGACTCTCATTATTTGTATAGTATTTGTATAATAGTTTTCATATTTATTTTGCCACCCTTAGTTTGTATATGAGGGCATACACGAGTTTAGGTGTGGGGGAGTGGGTTAGGGTATTTTCTTCGTGTTTTTCTAGGATTTTTATTTTTTTTAGAATTTTTATTTTTTTTTTATTTTTTTGGGTTTCTTTATTTTACACATCAAGCAGTTTTTAGGGTATCTAACAAAAAAAAGACAATAAAAACTGAAAAAAAAAATATTTTTATATATTTTCATCAATACATCAATCTAATTACAAATAAGGGAATAAATTTAGATTGAAAATTTGATAGAAAAGTAGATTGGATGATACACTCAAAATTTTATGAAAAAAATTAAAATTCAAAAAAATAAATACTACTAATAGTAATTTTGAGGTAAGTATACATCTATTTTTTTACTTCATAATAATTTATAAGGTTAAGAACAAAGATGATAATGATTAAGTAAGTCTTTTCCCTCTAAACAAGAAAAAGAAAAAAAAAGGGTGAGCCTGGTATTAAGACAATAGTCTCTGAAATGAAAAAAAAAGTGAGAAGGAAAAAAAGGGGTGCACCTGATATTAAGTCAATAGTCTCAAGAGTGAAAAAAAGGGGTGCGCATAGTATTAAAGTAATAGCCTCAATAGTAAAAAAAAGAGTATAATCTGAGTAATCGGGTACTTTGCGCCTAAGCAAGTATGAATATTCACATAAAATGTGAAATATTCTTTAAATAAAAGAAAAAAATTGTTATGAGAGAGGAGATGAATCATGAGTTAGAGTTGGAGTCCAAGGCTGAAATAAATTATCACACGTGCACGTAGATGTATAAGAGCCAATTGATTATCTGTTAGTGGGTATTGAAAGATAGGATTTGAGTTTTTGATTAAAATGATAAGTATATCTGATATGACGCTTGATTTGAAAATTGATAATCTAAATGCGATCTTGAGTTGTATATTAGTGTGATTATTTGAAGAAAATATCATTCAAAAAAAATTCTTTTTTTTATAAATTTTTTATTTTTCTTGATTTTCGGTTATCCTTATTTCTATTTTCTTTATTTCTTAATCTATTTTCTTCACTAATTTTGTGGATATATTCACTGCAAATCCTCACGAGACACCACTCGTCCACTAGGATAATCTTGGAGTTTAAAGGCTTATTGCACGTGCTAAGTGCAATCGCGATTTCTGCAAAAGTGAGTTATGATTTTTCTTTTTAGGTTTAAGTTTTGCTCGAGGACTAGCAAAAGATAGGTGTGGGGTATGATTAGTATCATATTTTGCATTTTTTCTCCTATATTTTATCTATTTTTATATAAATAATTGCTACTCGGGTATAATTAGTGTGTTTTCATAGGTAATAAAGGATTCGCAAGGCAAAGAAGAAGAAGATGCAAATTTGTCAAGAATATGAGCAAAGAAAGTTAATTAAGGCGAAAACAGAAACTCAAGTGCAGTAGTAGAAACTTTAAGAGAATTTTAGGCCAAGAAAAAGCTTAAAATGGAAAAAATTATGTGGGGAAAATTTGTATATCTCGAAATTATCTTCAAAACGAGTCTAAGAACAGATCAATCCGAGTTCGAATGCAAAAGTTATGGCCATTTTACTAAAGTACTATAGAGTGAAAAATCCGATCCAGCGGGTTACGGGTGTGCTGAACTTAATTTCGGGTTTTGGACCCAAAAATTAGTATTTTATGCCATCTAATCTCAACTATTGTTTTGTAATACCTATGGATTGGATTAAGACTATATATATGGAGATTAGTTTGTATTGGATTAGAATTATATCTTTTGTATTGAGTTTGAGTAGGAGTATGATTGTGTTTGGGTTATAAATACTTTATGAATCCTTATAAATTAGAGAGCTTTTTAGATGTACTTTTGATTAATAAGAATTAGAGTTTTACCGAAGGGGTGACAGCTGCAACACCGTGCTCCAGAGGTACGCCATTATTTTCAAGTTCTTTCTAGTAAGTAGAAATATTTTATTTGCTTTCTAGATAAATTTAATTGCTTTCTAGTATAGATTTATTTGTTTTGTAGTACAGATTTATCTTGTTTTCTAGGAAAATAGAATATTTCAGGGCTTTCATAATTAAATATAGGTTTTTGATAATTAGTAGTATGAGTAACTAATTTACTTTATCCCTAGGATGTAGACGAAATTAGTTTAATAGATCTAACATGAATTTACCTCATCTTCTTTTTAAAAAGAAATAAAGTCATAATTTTTCTATAAATAAATAAAAGATAGATTTCGTAAATCATAATTCTTTAATCGATTATTCTTAATTCATATTTTGATAATTTATATTTATATGAGATTTGAAATTCATATTCTTTGTTTTTATTTATAAAATTATTAACAAGATTTTCCTATAAATAAATTGAGGAGAATAAACTTGTAAATCTAATTTGTTTGATATGTTATACTTAAGTTTGGTTTTTTGATAGCCTATGCTTAGATTATGATTTGAAGTTTATTTCATTACTTTTATTTATAAGATTATCTATTAGATATAATTTGTTTTTAACAAAAATGTTATCTTTGATGATTTATGCATGCACATTACTTGATAGGTCATACTTAGGGGCACTTAATTAAAATCAAATTAAAAAGATCACATTTTTAATATGTTACTTGATCGTGCATAATTAAAAAGTTAGGAAGAAAGAGATAATTTATTGTTAGGCTATTATTCTAGTAGATTCAAATTCCTAGGCTAAATTTTAGGACTTAAAACTAATCCTCTCAATTTAGAATCTCATAGTTAACTTGATAGAACTAAAGAATTAGTGAGAATAGCAAAACACTTTAGATCCCTGTGGGAATGACTTGTATAGTGCTACACCGATATTGTGCGCTTGCAGTAGATATTATCACATCAGTGTGGACTCCCACTCTATCGAGTAGGGTCTCGTAATCTCCATTTCCTGTAATCCTTTTCGGTGCATTAATATTTCTATTTGACTTTGAAACTTCTCCATTTTTTCGGTGTGGGGATCGATAGCATATCCGTCCTCCCTGCCTTTTCTCTCTGCTTCTGGGTTGGATTTGGTCACATCTTTCTTTGCTTTATCAGAAGAGGAAGAACCCTCTGCTCTGTCTTCTGTGTTCTTTTGATTGTTCTTTATGACCTTCGCAAGCATCGCTTTAAGCTCCTCGATGCTCCTTTACTGCTATTGGATGAGGCGTTCTTGCGCCTCAATTTTTTGACTCATCTTGGCTGACCATTCAACCATATGAACTATCCTTCTCTCAAACTGAGAGGAAGCATGCGATCGCGACGTTGCTATGGCTAAGTGCTTACTAAACTCTTCATATTCCTTATCAGAACTCTGCCAATTTTTTGTAATCGCAGGGAGGCATCATGCCCGACCTGAGACGTGTGTGATGATAGGTTTCCTCTGCTTCCGTATCAGAGACATACCCTTCGACGACTGGTTTCTTGCCTTTATTCACCATATTCGACGTGAAAGAAGGCATGACTTGATCTGAGTCAGAGTTTTGTTTTTGCAACCATCTTCTTTTCGAAATATCGGATCTCGATGCTGATAGTCGGTTAAATACAGATGGTCTTGGGGCTTGACAGCGATAGTGAGTCAAAACTACTATGAATAACTCCTCACAATAGCAGGATTGATAGAGTCGTGCCACCCTTCTTTTATTTGTGAGATATCTCCGTAAATTAGGAGTTTTTTCATGCGATGCAGATATAACCATCTTTTGCAGACGAGGCCCGCTTCTTTGTCAAGGTCTATTTGTCCAAACAGGTGGCTTTGAGAAATCATGGAAATTATATTTATTAACCCCTAGATTGATTCTATGCCCAGCATTAGTTTTGAAATGTTTTGCATGAAACTACTTGGCAGCTTTTCATTCTTCTGTTCTTACGCGATACTGAGGCTTAACTTTAGCCTCATCCACTGGACGATCCTCGCGCATTGGATGAGTCTGACATACTGATCTAGCCTCACACATTGGTTTAGTCGACTAGCCTCACGTACTGGCTTAAATTTAATTTGTTTTTCAACTTTAATTATGATAGGTTGACATCTGGTCTTGTTCATGCTAGGCTGCAAATCAACCTGGCACTCAACTTTGTTTATGCAGGACTGAGATTTAGCGTGGCATCTTTCTTAATTTATACTAGGCTAATTTCTAGCAGGCTGATTTTTGCCAGGCTAAAATGTGCTAGGCTGAATTTTACTAGGTTGATTTTTGCCAGGCTGAGATTTTCTAGACTGATTTTTGCTAGGCTGAGATGTGCTAAGTTGATTTTTGCCAGGCTGAGATGAACTAGACTGATTTTTGTTATGATGAGATTTAACCTGGCATCCGCCTTACTTTATACTAAGGCTAAGATGTGCTAGGCTGAGATTTTTGCTAGACTGAAATGTGCCTGGCTGATTTTTGCTAGGTTGATTTTTGCGAGACTGAGATGTTCTAGGCTGATTTTTACTAAGCTGAGATGTGCTAGGCTAATTTTTGCTAGGCTGAGATGTGCTAGACTGATTTTTGCTAGGATGAGATTTAACCTGACATCCACCTTACTTTATACTAGGCTGAATTTGAGCCTGACATCCACCTTGATTTGTGTTAGACTGATTTTGAGCCTCGCATCCATCTTGACTTGTGTTAGGCTGATTTTGAGCCAGGCATCCACCTTGACTTGTGCTAGGCTGATTTTAAGCCTGGCATGCAAAACAGACTCTGAGTGCCCTATGGCACGCCCTCCGATTCTGGTTGCATATTTGGGTCCGTCTTTGCACCGCAATGGATTCTACTTTTGCGTCAATCATAGCAAGTTCCCTGAATATTGGAAGGAACACTCTTTGTTTCGATGGACCAGAGTTTGAAAATCCAAATGGCTATTGATGAATCAACGCCTCATTATCATCCAAAACTATTAGGTCATCTTCTTTTTTTTCAGGTGTCTTTGAACGTTTTGAGTTCATAGCTTTTTCGTGTCCTTGCCATACGGATCTCTTCTTGCGTGGACTCAACGAGTCCGAGAATATGTAATCCTTATATTTCTGTCGATCACCAACTTCTCCATTGTTTCTCCAATTTTGTTGACGTCAGATTAGACCCCATCTCCTTTTCAGTATAAAAGATTTCTCTAATTGTGGTTTCCAGTCTGTTTTAAAAAAAAACAGGGAATCTTTCCTTTGCCATCGAGAAAAAACTGAAGATTACAGAAATTTCTCTTGATTATGATTACAATGAAAAGATTTAAGAAAATAAAAACAAACGAGAGGACTTATAGAACATATCGCTTTCTTTTAGTAGTAGATCGTGCGATCGAGACAGCTATGAGGATTGATCCGTTCCTTGTTGACAATCCGACGTCGATGGTTAGCGATAGTGGAGATTTTTTAAGCTCGTTCTTCTCTTCTGATCTTAGAAGAAGTTTGGACTCTTGCGCAGAAGAGAGATCTTGGAAGAGCTCTGGAGGGGTATTTATTGGTCCCAAGTTGTTGAGCGAGTTTCTATATAAATAGAAATAAAATCTTGTTGTAATCTTAATAAGATATTTGAATTTTCTTTTGATTAGATTTGCTCCAAAATTCATTGTATCTGGCCTAGATCCTACATCCAAAAATCAATTAGAGTCTGATTAGAATTTGTAGAATACACAAAATAATTCGGAGGCTGGCGACCACTTTTTATTATGCGCGGGATAGACCAGCGGTGCTGCGTGAGGCTTGCGACCGGCGGCGCTGTGCGAGGCAGGCGAGCCTTGCCTCATGCGAGGTTGGCTGGCCTGCCTCGCCTGCGAATTGAGATCCCCAGCCTCACCTGCGAGGTGAGATCCAATCCCCCCTTTTTTTAGAGTTTGAGTTTGGATCAATGCGAGGTTAATTTTTTTCTCGTTCTACAATTATCTGTTGAACCTGTTTGCCTACATCAAAAGATTAGCTTCTACGGTTATATTGCCAAATGAAAGTTTGATCATCCCATTTCTACAATTGATCAATTCATTTGAAATTGTAGGAAATATACTACCTAATATGATTGGAATATTTTTGAAGTGACTTAGTGTAGGTTCAGTTTTAAGAATATAAAAATCATCAGGTAAGTAGAATTCCTCTTTGCACCAGGACATAGAGGAAGCTACAGTGTTACGTTAGTGGGTTGAACTTCACCAATACCAAATTGCATAAATTCAAATAAGGCAGAATATTTACACTAGCACCCAAATCTAATAAAAATTTTATCAAAGTAATGATTACCAATAATGCATAAGAAGGGAGAGCAAACTTGATCTTTTAACTTTGGTAGTATCTTCTGTTGGATAATGACACTTACTTTTTGCACTAGAAATGCCTTTTTTTAAAAATGTTTATCCTCTTCTTTACCGAGCACATATCCTTTAAAAATTTTGCCTACTTTGATATTTGTTTGATATCTTCGAGAAGAGGAATGTCGATTTTCACCTATTAAAAATATAAAAAAATTTAGTATCAAGTGAAGGTTTATCTTTGTGAAGTGTAGAGAAAAAGGAACAAGAGGTTTAATAAGGTGATATGTGATCAGGCTCGTCAACAATATCATAATTAAAGTCATTAGGAAGCTACTCATGTTTGTCATCAATCTTTGAAGTTGACTCACCTACTAACTTAACATTTTTAAATTAATCACCACAATGGAGTTAGTTTTCTTCTGAATTACAAGAGATAAAGATTGACAGTTTCAACCTTACATTTATTGCTTAGTTTTGGTTGCAATGAGAGCTTGCATTTCTTGTGAATTCACAATGTGGAGTGAGATTACTTAATTGAGCCTTAGTTTTAGTAAATGTAGAAGCATTCTAGTTGTTGATGCATTGTTGATTCTGCATGAAGTGATTATGTGCCTGTAACATTTGTAGTATCTGCTATTGAGATTGCTTCACTTGATTCATATTTTCTTTGATTTTTTTCCTTGATTTAGGATTATGATACAAAGAGCTATTGAGATATAGATGTATAGATGATTTTATTCAAATTAGAAGCTACTGAGAAGCTACTAGCTTCCAAATATGATTTGGATGCTTCCTACAAACTGGATTTTATATTGTCAAGCCAGGAAAAAGTATAGTGTGTGCGCTTTCCTGTGAAGGTTGCTTAAAAGCTAATAGAGCTAGATAATTGAGAGAAATATGTCCTTTTCAAATCACATATGCTACATGTATTCCCTAGATATTCCATAGCTTTAGCAGATTCAGATTTGGAAGATGCTAGATCCTTAACTTTCTTAGTAAGGTAAGTAAATTAAACCCGAATATCGTTTACTTCACTAGGTTGAGAGACCCTACTGTGAGTTATTAAGATTGTATTTGGTTGATCTCTACCGAATATCATCCTCTATTTTTCATTCTCGGGAATTTGCAGCAAGCATGTCCAAGTAGTCTCATGCTTCGTCTGCATCCGTACTCGACAATTCTCTACTATATATGGCCTCTAGAAATTTTTAATAGTTGGACTTAGATCATGATAGAATGTGCTGATAGTTCTCTGTATCCTGTATCCATAATGTGAGCAAGATAGCATAAGTTCTTTAAATATTTTTCAACACTCGAAGAAAGTCACTTTCTATTTCTGTTGGAAGGTCTTTCTCTTGGTAAGTAGTTAGTTTGGTGTGTTAGAAATAAATTACATAGGAACTCCTCATCCTCTAAAAAAATTAGATGTAAAGAGTGGAGCCACTCTTTACTTGATCTTACAAAAGAGAATGAAAATAATTTGAGTTTCATTTGTTCTTCAGTAGAACTTTGCACAGATAACCTCAAACTCTCGAAGATGTATGTATGTGCTCTTATTCTTCAAGCCATGAAACTTAAATAATAGCTGAATGATCAATACTGAGTAGAATAATGATACAATAAGGTCGACTAGTCATTTCAGGTTATATAAATTTTTAAAGTGAACACCATTTGCTCACACTATCTATCATGAAGAATGGGAATTTGAAGATGATGAAGACAGAGTAAAAAGATCATGAAAGAAAGTCTCTGGAAAGATACCGACCAATTTACTTCAAGGTATTGATACTAAGTGATCATCCGCAATAAAAACAAGCAAGTCCTAACTCCTACACTGTCTCCAGACAGAATTAAAGTGTAAAAACACAAATAAATTGTTTCCGACAATGACATCAAAAAATTGAACTAATCTAAATCGTATGGCTACCAAGTACCAGAAATTAACAAGTAATATAGTCTCGTTGAGTCTGCAGTCGAATATACAGGAACAGTTTGGTGTTAACAACCCAACTCGATAGAATAAGAGTAAGCAAAAAAAAAATTGAAGTAAGAAAATTACTAAGAAAGATGGTGTGTGTGTGTGTGTATATATATATATATATATATATATATATATATATATATATATATATGAACTGAATATCTATCTTAAGAAAACACAAACCGTATCATAAAATATACACTATTTCAAGAACAACAACTAAGTCTTTTATCCCAAGTACTTGGGGTAGGTTACATGAACCAAAAGAGTATCAAGCCAGATAAATCATACTGATTATCCTTCTCCATTCATTCCTTTCGAGTAATATGTACTTATTTAAACTTCTAGAGTCCATAGCTTTTTATATTACCTCCATCCATATTTTTTTTTCGATTTTTTCTTTACATTTTTAACTTATCCTATGTTGATAAACTCTTCTCGTTGAACCAGTGCATTTGTAGGTCTGTGTTGCATATGACTACATCATCGTAAGTGATTTTTTTTGCATCTTCTCTTCAATAGATACTACACCTATTTTAATAAGAATATCTTCATTTCTCATTTTATCTCTCCCAGTAGTACTATACATCCAATAAAGTATGCGCATCTCTGTTACAACTATTTCCTATAAATCACAGTTTTTTTTTTATATATACAAATGTGTATATATGTATATGTATATATATATATATATATATATATATATATATATATATATATATATATATACACACACACACACATATGTGCATATATATATATATATATATATATATATATATATATATATATATATATATATATATATATATATATATATACATATTATATACATATATATATATATATAAATATTATATATATATATATATATATATATAAATATTTATATATATATATATATGAATATATATATATAAATATTTATATATATATATATATATGTGTATATGTATATATATATATATATATGTATGTATATATATATATATATATATATATATATATATATATATATATATATATATATATATATATATATATATATATATATATATATATATATATATATATATATATATATATATATATATATATATATATATATATATGTATGTGTATATATATATATATGTATGTGTATATATATATATATGTATATGTATATGTATATATATATATATGTATGTGTATATATATATATATGTATATGTATATGTATATATATATATATGTATATGTATATATATATATATATATATATATGTATATATATATATATATATATATATATATATATATATATATATATATATATTCATATATATATATATATACATACATACATATGTATGCATATATATATATATATATAATGTATATATATATATATATATACAAATATATATATATATATATACATATGTATGCATATATATATATATATATAATGTATATATATATATATATACAAATATATATACATATATATATAAATATATATATATAATATATGTATATATATATGTATACATATGTATATATATATACATGTATACATATGTATATATACATATGTATATACATATGTATATATATATGTATACATAAGTATATACATATGTATATACATATATGTATATATATATATATACATATGTATATACATATGTATATATATATATGTATATATATATACATATGTATATACATATGTGTATGTATATATATATATATATATATATATATATATATATATATATATATATATATATATATATATATATATATATATATATATATATATATATATATATATATATATATATATATATATATATATATATATATATATATATATATATTCATATATATATCAAAATGTTGCTCAACCTCAATACAAGACAATGCTGGTTGTAAAATACATCAATCAACAAAAAGGAGATGCCTTCTAGCAAATATTCTCACCAATCGTAAAAATGCTATCGATCCGAATAGTACTCAAAGTATGATGAAAATTTTTTTTTTTACTAAAACAGAAAACTGAAGCGTGTTAGTGGATGGCCGACATGTGCGTTGCTTGATGACGGGAGTTTCCAAAGGAGCACACCATTTTTCACAGTGAGTCCACTTCTCAATTTTCAGCTCAACCAAAATTTCATTATCTAATAGGCTTACTAGGAAAATTGGTGTGCTATTTTGGAAACTCCCTTGATGAGTCATAGGCAACATACTCCCTCTCTGGGCTAGAGAGGTAGAATTGTTGCGGTGTAGCCCAAAGTTGAGCCTACGTTAAGAGCATAGTGGTAACATGGTAATTTCTTTCTAATTAGTTTAGAGGTCATGCTTGGAAATTTCTATTTACACATGGAAATTTACTCTTCATGCATAGTTTTAAAACTTGTAAATAATTATAAATTTGTCATTTATTTTTTTAACTAAGTTATCATTTTAAATCTCAAATTAAAACTTTTTAAAATTTAGAACTATAACTCATTGTCTTCCTCCTCTGTTTTTTCTCTAAAACCCTAAAAAAATTTTTTTTTTATAGAATTTAATTTTAAAAATTATATCTCCTATAGACTCATCAATTTGATTTCTTAATCTCTTAAATCTTTTACATTCTCGTTCCTAAAAAGATTTGAAAGAATTTTAAATTCTTCGAATTCACTGTAACAGGTAAAATTAGGGTTTGAAATTTGAGTTTGAGGTTTTTTTTATTCAAATAAAAAATTCTAACTTGCAATTGGTATCGGAGGACAAATCTAAGGTACAATGTAAAATTATTCTTAGTTTTTTATGTGTATTTGTTTGCAATTTATTACTACTTATGATTTTTCTGAGAAGAGACATCGGCTATTAGTCGGGTTTTAATACCCTACCAACATATTTTTAACTTGGAAATTAATATCCGACTCGGAAAATTTTAGGATCGAAGAGTTAGAGGGAAGGAGAGAGGATTAAAATTGAAATTTTTTTTTGAGCGTAGAGAGTAAATTGGTGGTATTTCAAAATGGGAGTTTAGTGTAAAGAACAGTCATGGCGTCAAGAGTAAATTGTTGTACGTAAATAGAGTTTCCCGTCATGTTTCCCGTCATGTTTGGGAAATTCACACGGCAAATTACTTTTGACGTCCAGTTTATTCTTTACACCAATCTTCCATTTTGAAATATCACTAATTTACTCTCTATGTCTAATTTTTTTTTTTCAAATTTAAGCCTCTCTCCTTCAAACATCTAATTTCGTCTATCGTGACTAAGCCCTAAAATTTTCAAATTTTCCTCCGAGGCTCAGCAAAAAAAAATTAGTAACAAACAATTGCAAATAAAAACGCATTAAAAACAAAGAATAATTTTAATCCGTATCTAAGATTTGTTGTTCGACACCAATTGCATATTGAAATTTTCCATTTGCTTTAATAAAACTCAAACTCTAAACCATAATTTCGCTTGTCATAGTGAATTTGACGAATTTAAAATTCTTCCTAACTTTTTTAGAGGAACACGATTCTAAAAATTTTAGAGTGTCGGAAAATCGGTGAGTTTGTAATAGATGTGTTTTTTTAAAATTTAAATAATATAAAAATATTTTTTTGGATTTTAAAGAGAGAATAGAGAAGGAAAACGATGACAGTATTTTAAATTTTTAAAAAGTTTTAGAAATTTTGAGATTTAAAAGGATAACTTAGTTAAGAAAAATATTGGCAAACTTGTAATTATTTGCAAGTTTTAAATCTGTGCATCCAAAGTAAATTATCAAGCCTAAATAAAATTTTCCGTGATGTTTGGGGAAATTCTATTCATGCACACCACTTTACTCAAGACGCCCATCTTTGAAACTTTCAAAAAATTACAAGTTTATCATCTTTTTTGGAACTAAGTTGCTTTTTCACAATCCACTAGTCAGAAATTATTACTCGACTTAATTGAATATTAATCAGATATTAATATCCGATCAAGTTTTATTTGAGTCAAATAGTAATATCTGACTAGAATGAAATGGGATGGAAAAGAAAAGAAAAGTTAGGTTAGAATTGAAAAAGAAAAAGTGGGTCTATATGTATTGATTCAAAATTAAAGCGGGCGCATAGAGAAAGGTGAGCATCTTGAGGAAAGTGATGTGCGTGAATAGAATTTCCCTCATGTTTGAGAGTCGCGCTCGCGTTAGTTTGATTCAGCACAAACTCAAATTATAGATTTTGGATGAAGGTGAATACAAGTAGGATTCTTATGTCGCACTAACTAATCTAGTTAGGATTGAATTAGTGCTTGATTAATATATAATCAAGTTGATAAGGTTATGCGATAAAAGCAACCTGTAAGCAATTGATCTGGTCATCCTCAAAGCCTTGTGGGGATTTTATCTGGAGAGCTGACTGCAACCAGAGCTAATCGAGAGCGTTGCGAGAGAGAAGAAGACACCGTGCATGCTTTCCGTAGGGGATTGAAGTCATAAAGTATCGAGATTGGACAAGCATATGTTGAAATGATTCGACATAGAAATAACATGTGGGTTGTTTTGTGTTTTATAAATAGGGGATCCATGATAAATCCTCTTCTCATTGCTCCTTTCATTATTAGGGGAGTGGTGTGAGCGACTGAAAGATTGTAATCTTTGAGAATCTCTAGATGCATCCCATGTTTTTCTTAGTGTGCCTCAATTTCTTAGAGATTTAATTATTTTTTCTTTTAACTTTTGGGACTCACTAAAAAACACATGGGACGCATCTAGAAATTCCCGTAATTTTTTTTCTCAGTGCTTGTGGATTTGTTTGCCCGAGGACTTTCCTTTCAGGGTTATACATGTAAATCCTTGTATTTTGTGTTTGTATTATTTTGCCACTATGTTAATGATTGTCTTGTTTTGTCTTAAATATGCAAGTATGTAAAATCCATAATCGAGAAATTACGTTCAAATTCTACCAGAATAGTATTTGCTTTCCTCTTCTTTTTTTTTTTTTTTTATTCGTGTTCTCCTTTCTGGCTAGTGTCCTAACCCGAGTCAAAATTTCAGTTTGGCTTTGTAAATTTTATCAGTTGCCATTTTCTGTTTTCGGTGAGTAAATCTTGCCTAAATTCAAGCCGAGCAAACTTACTGTTCACCGCTTAGTTTAAGTTGCTAGAGTTATGTTCAGAACCGTAGCTTTAATATATAGCCATGATATATGCCAAATTAGTAGGGGAGTTTCTAAAAGGGCACACCATTTTTTCTAGTGAGCCCAGTTTTCCTAGTAACCCACCCTTTTTTTTTTGAAAAGAGAGGGTTTATTTTGGTGAGCACATTCACAATCATGACTTAAATAAAATAAGCACATTGAAGAGTCTAGAAATCGACTAAGATAACTATATGTACTCACTTTCACAATACTACTTTCATATTTATGTATCTGTAATAATGTTAACAGAAAAAGACTGGAGACTGACAACGAAACTGCGAATGAAGAGTAATCACATGCACTAGTTCACAATGCCATTTCTAAAATGATTAAAATGTGAAATCAAAGGTGATAACTCATGTATTCCGTTTGAGAAAAACTCCCCCTAAGTTCATAAAATTTTCTTAGGATGCTTTAACTTTTATAACGCTCAAGACTTTACATGGTGCCAGAAAACTAGTATTGTTATTAAATCACATGATAATTCTGCGCAGTCTACTCAACCTCAATTCATAATAAGTAAATTCTTAAAAGTTCAAAGCCTACAAATTCAGGAAAATAATGAGAGTCTATTCTTCATCGACCTGGGAATAAAACTTCTTTGTCATGTGGGTCGCCATCACAAGACAATAACCAACCAGACCATGTGGTGGTTGATGGGATGACTAATGTGCAATTATTGCATGCCCTGGCTATGCCCTTGGCAACCACAGATCTAATTAATATGCTTGCTAGTCAATCTTTAGGAAGAACGGGACATGAGGCTTATTGTTGATCTATCAATTTCAACACGAATCATCCAAGAATGATTTGGAGCACGACAGTCTGGTTGCGTTTTCCGACAAACATTTTGTTTTCTTTGTGCAGGGCCGGGATTTTGATATTTCAACTTGCAGCTTACAAAATGCCTAACTAGAGAGCTTCTGGACCTACAATATGGCCTTCATCTCAAATATCTAGAGAGTCAAATCAGTTTTCGCTACATAGGTATGACTATGATCGTGGAGCATTGTTATTGGATCTAAATATTTTCAGATTTTTCAAAATTTGAATGTAGATGATCAATAAAGATAGATTCACCTAGAGATCTACTAATTCTATGAAACATATATATCAGATTAGATATACTTTTCTTCATAGATTCGCAGTGAAAGAAAAGGACTACTTCCATCTTCATAAAGCCCTCTCACTATCTATGATAACTATGTCTTTCCTCGGCAAAAGCTCCGTTGAACAAGCTGGGATCACAAACTTCCATGACTTACAGGCAGTTTTCAATCAGTTTTCCACACTAATAACAGAAGAGAAAGGGAAATGTAATCATGCAAAAGATGTGACTCAAATCTTGGAAATGATTACTTGCATTTACTACCTTAGATGGTCTAGACTTCAAAAAACTTATCCTCTAATGAGAGAGGTAATGGATGTGGTATTAATTTTTGTCTCAATTTATAGCATTACTATTTGATATAGAGTTGTTGAGTTTTGCCTCAATTTCATAAATTTCTATTTGATTTACAGTTTGCGTCAAACTATTCCTCTATTTAATTTAAGGCTTATACCAAAATCTATATAAAAGCATTAGATAGCGCTTTTAGAGGCATCTCTCTTTTAAATCTTTCAAAATCTTTTAGAGATTTAGAGAGATATTCTATGAGAAGAAATTTTTTTTTTTATCTTTTGAGAATTTTTGGTTGTCTTCTCAATTTGAGAGATCAATTTGTAATTTTGAGACATTATGCAAGATTTGTAATTTGCAGTATTATTAATATTGAAGTTTAATTCAGTTTATGGATGTAAGAAATGCTACAAACAATGTAAATTTTTGGTATTTTCTAATATGACCTCTTCTCTCTAATTTTTTTTTTATTTTAGTTGATTTATATATTGAATCTCAATAATCTCTTATTTTCTATTTTGGATTATTATTTGTCACTTTCTTTGTAATTAATGGTATCAGAGTTCTAATTAATTTGCAATATGCGGCGGGCCCGAGGCGATAGGGCTATTGGAATTATTAAGTTTGAGCCCAGACCTCTCTAAATGAAATAAAAGAGTAGAAGAATATGTGTTTTGCATGGGAGCTGTCTAATTAGGACCCGTTTGGTACGGGTGAATTAGATTAAATTCATAGGAAACTGAAAGGGGTGAAACTGATTCACATGTTTGGTATGTTAAACTTACCTGTGAATTTAATTGCACTTGTGAAACCATTTCACTGAATGATGGGAGATGGAATTCATAGGCAGGGGGGTGTGAAACAGGATTCATGGCTACATCTGAAAATAATAGTTAGACTAAAATACGATTTTACCCCTCTTCCCCTTTCTGGCGCCACCTCTTCCCTCTTTCCCATTTCTGGCGCCAAATGCTCCCGCCCCAATTTCGGCCTCCCTCCAGGATATTTATTCTATTTTTTCTCTTCTCAACCTACTTTGGCTACTCTACTATCCACTGGTAAGCTGTTTTCCCTTTTATTTTCCTCTGCAAAATGGGTTCAATCTTTCTTCTTTGTCTTCGATTTTCTTTTCTGATACTCTCTCACTTCTCCTCCATCTCTGTTTCTTTCGGAGTTTGTTTTGCAGGGAAGGCAAACACCGGGTTGTTTTGATTGTTGTGGAGTTTCATCAGCTGCGAAACAAGTTCAGAGGTAAGCAACAGTAGTCTTTCATGACATGCTTGCTTGCAATCATTGTCTGCTATGGGATTAGGGTTATTAGGAATTTTCGTTTTAGGGATTTAGTTCTTGGGGATTTAGGGATTTACTGGAAAATCTCATCAAATATTTCTGCATCTGAATCCGAAATCATGCAAGAAACCTAGTCCAATAGATATATATGTAATCATATATAGTTAAATATAGTCCAATAGATACTATATTTAAATACTCTTATCACTATAACTGCAGAAACAATGAAATTAATCATAACTAATATCATTTCTAATGGTATATAATTACACAAACACAGCAATCATTGAATTAAGAAAGAAGGGTTACAGGAAAATTCTAATAATTTTAGAAATGAAAAAGAGAGAAAACATGTTCATTACATTAATATATATTCAAATTATACAGAAAGAAACTTAGAACATATATATCGCATGCCTCTACAATATATAATACTTAAAGAAGGGTTGACCTTACCCCACCTCTGTTATTAATCGATATATATATATATATATATATATATATATATATATATATATATATATATATATATATATATATATATATATATATATATATATATATATATATATATATATATATATATATATATATATATATATATATATATATATATATATATATATATATATATATATATATATATATATGCACCAATTTCCAATCATTTCATTTCCAAACAATGTACCTTTGCAGAACCTGTCTCGCCCATTTTGATTCCATCTATTCTTTCTATGGCTAGCTAGCTAATTTTCTCTTTTCCTTCAGCTTCAAGTTAATTTAGCCAGAGAAACATTATATATCACATGGGTTCAATTCATCAGATGGTAATCATGATCAATAGTAATTAATATATATCCCAAATTATATATAAGTAGAACAACATGATGATGGAAGGTGTAGTATGTACTTAGGCTTTTTAATTTTAAATTTTTTGATCTCAATTTAGTTAGATATCTTCTGCTTCTAATGATCAAATCTTAACAATTTGTAGGGTTAGTTACTGAACATGGATGACACTGACCAAGAGGAAGTTGCAATTCTGTTGGCTGCTCATTCACTAGCTATTCACTTGAATAACTTGGTTGCTGTACTGAGTGCTATGTTAGAATATTTAAGATTCAGGCTGCAAACTAGGAAAAGGAAAAGAATTACAGATTCTAGTTATGATAGGTACTGCATTAGGCAATTAAATTTCAGGAGAATGATATTTGATTCGGATGTATCATGTATTGAAAATATCAGAATGGACATATCCACCTTTTTGAAACTTTGTAACATGCTGCAAACCACTGGTAGGCTAGCCCCAACAAAAAACATGGATGTTGAGGAAATGGTTGCAATGTTTTTGTATATTTTGTCCCACCATGCTAAAAATAGGATAGTTAAGAGAGAATTTGTTAGGAGTAGGGAAACAGTTAGTAGACATTTCCAGCTGGTCCTAGGATCTGTGTTAAGGTTGCATGAGGATCTCTTTAAGAAGCTAGAGCTTGTATCTCAGAACTCTAATGACTCTCGGTGGAAATGGTTTAAGGTAAATAAAACATTTTAAAATAAATAACTTAAAACATATAAGGAATTTTTAAGTAATCAATTAACTGATTTTTGTTTCACTGTAATCTTTAGAATTGTTTAGGTGCATTAGATGGGACATATTTTTATAGCTTTTCAATAACATTTGCTGTATTTTTCAGTAGGTTTTCAGTGCTGGTTGGGTTGCAATGTTTCAGTAGCTGCTAGTCTGGGACCTTGAGCCCTTTCTTCCTTTGCTTTCCCCTTTTTGATTAGGGTAGAAGAAATTCAGAACGAAGGGTTTAGGGAATGCATTGAAAGTGCTTGTACACTTGTTCTTGTTTGTGGCAGATATATATATGTTCTGAATTGAATATCAGTCATGCTATGCTTTCTGATGATGAATTGAATCAGATTCACTCATGCATAAGCATATATATATATATATATATATATATATATATATATATATATATATATATATATATATATATATATATATATATATATATATATATATATATATATATATATATATATATATATATATATATACACTTATATATATATATGTAACTATTAAAACTGATCATTTTTTCTTATATGCAGCACCACAAAGAGGCAGCAGGTTTGAGGAACAAACCGATTCCCTACTTTGACTCGCTTGCTGCCATATTTGGAAAGGACCAAGCTACTGGTGAGGGTGCAGAGTCAGTTGCTGAAGCTGTTGAGCTTGAAGAAACTATGAGGAACACTGTCCTAGATGACTACTTCCAGGTGGATGTGGAGATGGACAGCCCTACAGAATCAGTTTTTGATTCTGAGAACGTGCCTACTCAATCTTCAAGTGGGACTTCTAAGCGGAGCAGAATGATGGGAGATGATTCAACTATCCGTCCAAAGGAAGGGAAGAAGAAGGGGTCACCTGAGCCATATGAGGAGGCTTTATTGGCTAATATGGAGAAGATCAGTGCTGTTTGTGATGCAACAAGGGTGGAGATTGCAAAAGTTGGAGCCTACTTTGAAAACATCAATGCAAAAATGGTTAACAGAAACATGCTCTATGACATGGTTACCAAAACAGAGGGGCTAACCAAGGAAGAGGCAATAACAGCCTATGGCATCATTTCAGCTGACAGGAACAAGAGTGATTCATTCTTGATGATTCCAGATGAGGAGGCCAAACTGATTTATCTCAAGGGAATTCTGTCTCGAGTCATATAGGGTACATGTTCTGAGTATGTACAGCTGTTTAGTTTTTGGTTTCTGGTGCAGCTGGTAAACTCTTTTTGGTGATGTTTATAAGTAGTATATGAATATGTTATGCTGCAAACCATGTTGAAATCGTTTGCAATTGGTTTTTATGTTTTTGGTACAGCTATGGTTTAAGCTTTTGGGATGTAAAATCTTTTGGTACAGCTGGGAAACTCTGTTTAGTGATGTTTATAACTAGTTTATGAATATGTTATGGTGCTTTTCTAGTGTTTCTGTTATGACCAGCTACTGTTTTTTAGGTTTGCTCATGCTTATTCAAGGTACTAGTGTTTATAAGTTGATGTTTTATTTTAAATTATATGAGTAAATTTAAAACAAGGATAATTTAGGAAATGTCTTTTTATTTTCATATGAAAAGCACTTTCAAACCAAACAATGTAAAAAGTTTCTTTGTAATTTAATTGGCAGATTACAATGGGATAATCTCACTTTCACATGAAAGATTTTGCATGTAATTACTTTCACGTGAATCTAATTACATCCAATTAAATTCATAGGAAAGCACCAAACGGACCGTTAGAGAAGACCTCTCCATATTTCTAGCACAGATCTAGCAACAGAGAAATATCGAAATCAACTTCTTGGCACGTACTTTGCATTAGGAAAATATAAGAGAGGCTGAACGCAAGTGTGCATACAAGGTATTAAATACTCATACCGACTTAAAGGAATTTTATCACCTCCTCTTTATGGAACCTAATCATAAGATAATCTGATAGTATTTACAATAATTTCAAGAAGCATTAAAACTGTTTATCATATTCACCAGGATATACACTTTCACCCTTAAGAAGAAACTTACCAACAAGGCTTACACATAAGTTTCTTATTTATGAAAGTTATGTGATTGTTTATTCGATTTTATATTTTCTATTACCTAATGCTTTTTAATATAGTGCATGTGCAGGTGATTTCTTTGAGCTACTTACATGGATGCATCTAGAGCTTTTTCAAGGCCTCTTTTGTAGTGCTCTGAGGGAATTGATGATGGTATCTAAACTAACAAATTAAAAGTTAAAGTAGTTAAAAACTATAAGTGATTAATGCATTGGTTTATAGTTAGTTGCCTCTAGAAATCACTAAATCACTACATCACTAGTAAATGAATAGTTAGATTTTGGAAGCAAGATACTTTCCAAATATTGATTTATTTGAAAAGATTAGAACACAAATAATGAAGAAGAGAAATCAAAGAAGAAGGTTGAGAAATAAATGGAAAGGTAAGATTGTACCATTGGCTGACAAGCATCGCAAGGATATTAGTCATAATTTTTGAGATTGGCCGATCAGGATAAGTAATGATTAATATGTAGAGGTGGCAAATGGAAGTGAATGATATGTTATAGACATAGTTCGGTAACTTGTTCATGTAGGCAGTGACAATTGATGGATTTACCATATGTTCATGCTGGTGCAATCATGGGAAAGCTTGCTTATTTAGCGAGAACTTGCTTCAGTGAGTACTCGCTTATTTGGCAAGAACTTGATTCTGATGTAGTGCAATCTAGACAAGACAAGTCAAGCATCAGCAAACATACTCATATAAAGCACTTGAAGCCTCCAAGAGTCTTCGTGCTTCCACCATCGATGCTCGGGCGCTGGAGAGACCCCAATATGGATAGTCACCAACACCAAGATTGATGATTATGAAGTAAGGGAACTTGGAATACAAAGACCTGCAAAGCCACTGACCTAGAGAACCCAGCATACAATACCCTCACCTCATCTGCTTTTATATTCCCTCTGGAGAAATGGGAAATAATTAAGAATTAAGAAACTTACGGTAATTCTTTCGGAGAACCTGATAAGGAGTTCATTGGAAAACCTGTTCCAAGGCAAGAGCTGATATCCACCATCATCACTAATGAAGCCTCTCAGGTGGATGGCAATAGCTCCCAATATCCTCCAATTCAAGATCAAGGTTCTTCTCCATGGCTGAAGATTAAAATCCAAAAATATTTCTTCTCGTGCTTATAAAGCCCTCACATGGGACAAATCCTAAGGGAAGCAGAAGAATCTAAAGTGTCGATTCATCTCCCTAGTGAGATATATTGAATTAGAAACATGACCAATGGAGATCATTACCATCCGTTAGC
Organism: Dracaena cambodiana; assembly: GCA_036321105.1. Taxonomy (NCBI): domain Eukaryota; kingdom Viridiplantae; phylum Streptophyta; class Magnoliopsida; order Asparagales; family Asparagaceae; genus Dracaena; species Dracaena cambodiana. Next base: position 8,611,995 of record JAYEPQ010000013.1, on the reverse strand, counting down.
AACATGGGGCTCTCTGGGTGGGGCTTGAGGCAATCTCTGCATGCCTGTCACCCGAATCTTCCATAACTATCACCATAATGTGTTTAAATTTTCCAAAGCAGTAGTTAATAAGATGTTTCCATTCTTCAAGGCCATGATTAAAGTGACAATTCAGTACTTAACTATCTCTTTACCCTATCCATCCAATCGATACAAGGAATGAGGGGCTAATCTTGATCGTTGATGAGAAGACTCGTCTGACCGACGTGAATTTCTTTTAGAGTAGCATCTCGTATGGGATTGTCTAGTCGGACTGAGCAACCGACCCACTGAGGCTACTTAGGCAATTAGCAAACATGCAGTACAAAAGTCCTTCACTCCCACTTCGCCCCAAAGTTAGCGCAAGTGTTGGAATATAAAAAGAATGTCCACCATAGTTCAAAAAAGGCCAAGGCATTGATGGAAGGCGCCATGGTAGCTCAAAACTCGCCTGGCAACCACAAAATATGAGACAATGGTCCCTGAGGCAAACTAAGTTGCTTGAAGTGAGTGAGTACCTAGTGCTGAGGTGACTAGCCACCAACCTTCCACTATTGACATTATATGTTCAGGCTAAATTGGAAGTCCTATAGGAGTTCAGTGTTCATCTAGCAACTACAATAAAATGCGACAATAGTGCACTTTGAGAACTTGGATGCAACACCTAGAATTGAAGACAAATAAGCCAACCCTCCAATAACCCTAGAGGTTAAGAGGATAAAATCACCACATCCAAGGCGTTTAATAAGTCGCTTCCTTCAAGGCACATGTCGATCAGACACGCAACCAGGTGAAACAACAGGAAACGATAACACTCCTAGAGCTCAGCGGACTAAACTTAGGAGTGGAAAGCTAATGTTATTACTAAAATCCGAAGGTCTTGATCCATAGGAGAAACCCACGCCATTAGGCCATCAAGGCCTATAAAACTAGAGTCAACCTAGTTATAGCTAGATCCTCTCGAGAATGGCATGACCCTTGGTTGTTTGCCATAAAGTTGAATTTTTATTCAAAATCTCAATAAAAGATTACAATATGAATGGATGTCCGATTACAGAAAATGAGGAAAATTTAGTTCTCTTTTTATTTAAAGTTGAGTTTTGTAGTAGCCGTGGAGGACGATCCTGCTCTCCGTTGACACTCCGAACAAGTTCATTAGTTGACAGCTTTCGTAAAGTTTTTGGATGTAAGAGCTCTAGATTTTTAGCACAAGTGTTCCAATGGAGTATACTCAACTGCTCCAGAAACAAGTATCCAACCAGTCCCCTTTCACATCCCAACATTTGGCTATTTATAGATATTTGGAGACATTTGAATTGGTGTAACAGTCTAATTAATTGCCTTCTTGATTGAGCATTAATTCTCTATCTTTTAATCCATTGGATTTGCGTTAAATCTTCAGAATTTATAATCGATATCTTTAATCCTCTAGATTTGTAACTAAAACGTGAATCTCAGCATTTAGATCCACATTTTAGCTTCTGATGGTTCGTGTGGCATGCTTAGACCCGCGTTTGAGTGTTATTGGAGAAGATTTTCACTCCTTGAAGTAAAATCACGACCTTTTGGATTAGATCCATGTATTGATTGCTTTTAACTTCAATTTTGAGCTTAGAAAAAGTTATATGCAGATCTCTCTATAGTAGATGATTTGCGATTGAGCTTCCAGCCACAAGTCTTACTTGATGAGACCCGCATTTTGGTATAAATGAGAATAGTTTTTATCTTTAAATAGTTTTGGATAGAAATGTGACCCTTTGGAGTTCGCGTTAATTATATTTAGCTATAGTCATGATATTAGAAGATAGCTAGAATCGCGGATCTCTCTTTATTAGATGATCTGCAGTTTAGCTTCTTAGCTGGACCCACATTTTTTTTGAAAAGGGGTTATTTTTGGCTCTTATGCTTTCGTGAGCCATAACGTGATCTTGCATTTGAGTCGCGAATTAGATCCGCATTTTAATGCCACTTTAAGGGTCTGCACGGATTATTCTTTTAGAACATAATCCTGTGGGGCCCACCTTTGTCAGCCTGATTCGCGGATGTCTCTGGATGAAGATCTGCATTTTGGCTATTTTGAAAGATAAAATGCAACTCTGTGAGGGTCGCATTTTAGCCTTTCAGCTTCTGAAACGTGAATCTCTCTATGATAGATGATCCACGTATTAGCCAATTTTCGGCTATCATTATAAGTTCTTTTCTTTCTTTCTCAAAAATTTTGCCAATGAAACCCAATCTAAAGTTTTCAAAATCTCATAACTTTGAAGATGTTGAAATACTTTGGATAAATTGATGATTAAAAAGTGCGGGTCTGCGCTAAAGAGGAGAACCACAACCCTACATTAAAAACGTGGGTCTGCGTTGGAGAGAAGTGCATCCCTGCATTAAAAATATGGGTCTTCGCTTGAGAGGAGAAATGCGGGTCTGCGCTTGAGGGGAGAAATGCGACCTTAAGTTAAAAATGCGGGTCTAAGTTTTATGCGACGTATCTAGAGCTTCGCAGCTTTTTCTGCCTTTTATGGCGCAGAGATCAAAAAATCCCATGCGCACATTAATGAGAAAATTTTCAAGAGATTTGGGCCAAAAATCTCGGCCGTCAAATCCTCTAGGCAAGAATTTCATTTATCTTCTATACAATGTGTCTAGTCTCTTCAAATGCAAGGATCGAAGCATTCCATGTAGTGATTAATAATGAAATCTTTAGGAGATTTGGGTTGAAAATCTTAATCACAAATCTCATCCATCAAATCTTCTGGCTAAAGATCTCAGCCACCAAATCTCTTATATAAGACACCTTGATCTTTTCTTAGAAGTCATTCTCAAAATTTTTTCAAACTCTTTTCAAGTTTCTTTTTCTTTTCCTTCTGGCTCTTTTGATAGAGAATGGAAAGGAAATTTCCATCTTTTAATCAAGCTGCTAGTGACTTTAGCTCTTCTCAAGCCATAGTTTAGGAAATGCCCATGATTTATGGTAAGTCAACAAGTTTTATATCGTATAACTTTTATAGTTTTGTTAACATGTACAATAGTCTATGCTTCGTATTTTTGGATATGCCCGGACTTCTTTTTTTATTCTTCTCTTTATTGGCACAGTGACTGGGGTTGGTATTTAACAAGACCTCCAGATAGTACATCTCTTTCAAATATGGGCAACTCTATGACTGGTTTGCTACCAGGTTTGTTAAAGAAGGAATATCCTATTAGAAAATCCCAATAATCTTAATTATCCTCCTTAACCACGGTAATTTTCCTTGTCAAAATTCCATCAACCCCTTGAAGATTTCTTTCCATTTATGTCTCTTGACAAAACTTTGGATCTGATGCAGGGTATTCTCATTAACTCTCCAGAATTTCTAAAACAATGCTTATACTCATTTGGTTCTCAACCTTTTCCAATACCTTTGGAGAACCGGAAAATCTCATTTGTTTTACATGAGATAAAAGATTTTGGGTCTATGGCATTGTTATCTTCTTGCATTTTATCCTCCTTCATAGATAAGGTAATGATGATAAATGATTGTAGGCAGCCTTGTAGCTTCCGAAATGCCCTTTGCAGTTTCCAATTTATGAGGATCTACAGGTTGTGCATTGAGAACATGCATTTGGTACACCCAGCTTTGAACTAATCAAGTCATTGGCGACGTTGATATTAATATAGTTGAGCGCACAGATTGGCAAATCTTAACCATCAGCGAGAAGGAATTGTGAAAGTAAGCTCATGCCCAAGCTTATGAAGCCATCCAATTAGAGATAATGAATATTAAAGAAAAGTTTAAGGTTCTCTTGACTCAGTAGTTTGTAACTATTTTTCATTCACTGTATGAAGTCATGGAACTCTTTTAATGAATTAATGATAATGAATGGAAATATTTTGATTGTGGGAAATTTTGTTGTCATTCATGGACAATTTTCTTGAACAAGTTAGAAATAATTATTAACTTTACTGAACAAGTTGTAGTTTCTACTGTTTAGTGGCTTGTAGTATAACAAGTTCTTGAGTTGTTAGAGATAATTTTTTACTTAGCAAATTTAGTAGAAATAAAATTTTGTTTGCCAGAGGTAATTTTTAACTTAGCAAAATTTTATTGGAAATGGAATTTTATTCATAAGAGGAATTTCTTTAACTTGACAAATTTTAGTGGAAATGGAAATTTTATTTTTGTCAGAGATAATTTTTAACATGACAAATTTTGGTGGAAATGGAAATTTTGTTTTGTCAGAGTAATTTTTAACTTGACAAAGTTTGGTGGAAGTGAAATTTTATTCTATTAGAGGTAATTTTTAACTTGACAAATTTGGTGAATGAAATTTTGTTTGTCAGAGGTAATTTTTAACTCAATAAATTTTGTTGAATAGAATTTTGTTTGTCAGAGATAATTTTTAACCTGACAAATTTTGTGGAATGAAATTTTATAGACAAAACATGTCTCAACGAGGATCCGTGCTTTTGGCTGTCTTCTTTAGAGATAAAACACAACTCTATAAAGATCCGCTCTTTTGGCTGTCTTCTTTAGAGACAAAACGCGACTTTGTGAAGATCGCATTTTAGTCTCTCTTGGTTCTGAAACATGGATTTTGGTTGAAAAGAACTTAGAATCTATCAGAGTTAAGAGCTTAACATGACAGATTCACAGGATTTTTAGCAAGCTCCCAGTTATAAACGGATTTTATTAGCATTTACCAATTTACTGCTTGCATTGGGCTAGCCATGCTATTTCTCTCAGTATGATGATTTGTCGAGCATTTCATTTGGGCTTAAACACCAAACTTTTCCTATTCTCTTAACCTTAACAGGTTAGAGTAATTCATGCTTTTTACTGCCAATATGGTGGGGTTGTCGAGAATTTTATTTGGAGTTAAATGCCAAACTTTTATCTTCTCTTAACCTTAACATGTTAGAATAATTCATGCTTTTTACCCCCAATATGGTGAGGTTGTCAAGAATTTTATTTGGGCTTAAATGCCAAACTTTTCCTCTTCTCTTAACCTTAACAGGTAAGTATAATTCATACTTTTTACTCCCAGCATGGTAGAATTGTCGAGGAATTTATTTGGGCTTAAACACTACACTTTCCTCTATCCTTAGTCAAAAATTTTATTTGTCGAGGATTTTATTTGGGTTCACGAAATTTTTAACAAACCTCCAGTTATAAATGGATTTGATCAGCATTTACCAATTTATCATTTGCATTGGACTAGTCATGCTATTTCTCTCAGCATGATAAGTTATCGAGAATTTTATTTGGGTTTAAATGCCAAACTTTCCTTCTTCTCTTAACCTTAACAGGTTAGAGTAATTCATGCTTTTTACCCCCAAAATGATGGGGTTATCGAGGATTTTATTTCGGCTTAAATGTCAAACTTTTCTTTTCTCTTAACCTTAACAAGTTAGAGTAATTCATGCTTTTTACCCCCAACATAGTGAAGTTGTCGAGCATTTCATTTGGGCTTAAACACCAAACTTTTCCTCTTCTCTTAACCTTAACAGATTAGAGTAATTCATGCTTTTTACCCCAGAACTTTATTTGGACTTAAATGCCAAACTTTTCTCTATCCTTAGTCATAAAGATGCATGATTCATTTTCATTTAGTGCTCCTGTTGGTGTGGAGAATTGCATATTGGTGGCAAGCTAGCATAACTTAAGTTGCTGTACTCCGTTGGGAAAGTTGATGAAGTGACAGACCGCAAAATATTGACTGCACCATGCTGCAACTTAGTAGAAATAAACTCCTTGCATATGAGCTCCATTTGATTGGTGGACAAATTGGTCCTATTTTGGAGATAACAGTGTCAAGAATTAGACACATTCATTAATCTTTTATAGCCTTCGAATGCTACGTGTTTGAGCGGGCCGATGATCAAGTTATAGTGTTTAATTTTTCTTTTTGTCGAGAGAAAAGTTCAAGTATGTGTACTAAGATACTGGTTGAGAATACACCGAATAACTCGTATCAAGAAGCTGCTTCATTCCTTACTGCATTCTTCAGAAGGAGTAGTAGAAGAAGTTTCTCTATGAAATCTTCTTATTACCATTTCTCCGGGATTGGTTGAGAATTCACTGATTCGATTGAAGACATGATTTAGGGTTATTGAAGAGGATATATATTTTAAACGACTCAATGTTTGACTTGATTGCTTCTTACTATTACATAAGCTATTTATATGTAATCTATTTTGCCTTTAAAAGGGTTCGGGGTCCTTCTTCGCCATTATTCGTCGGAGACCAGATAATTAGCTCGGCCTTCTGAGATTTCTTGAATATTACTTTATGAATAATATTTCTTTAGAAACTTCTCATTTATTAGCATCATTATTTTGTCGTTATTCGGTTTCACCAACTAGTATGCGCCATTTGAACATACCACGTCAATGACAAAAGGTCTTTTCCATTTTGGCTGGAACTTTCATTTAGATTTTTGATTAGTTATGGTCGGTCTCCTTACAAAAATAATCACCTTTCTTGAAATTTCTTTGCTTGACCTTTTTATTGAAGGTTTTAGAGATTCACACTTGATAAACCTTAATGCTCTATTGAGCTTCAAGGTGTTTGTCATCAAGAGCTTCCAGTTCTAGAAGTTTTTGCCGACGCTTTTCTTCTTGAGTCATTTTTCTTGCTAATGCAATTCGCAATGACGGAATTTGGATCTCTAAAGAAAGTACTGCTTCGGATCCATACACCAAAAAAAAAGGTATAGCATTTGTATGTGTCATGACAGTAGTTCGGTATGCTCAAAGACATTCTCCAAGTTTTTCGTCCCAATCACATTGGTTGGACCAAATGAACTTCTTAAGGAGCTTCACAATGGTTTTGTTGAAAGCTTTTGCTAAACCGTTGGCTGCAGGATAATATGGAGATGAAGCCACACTTTCTATCCTATATTTATTATAAAATATGGAGATTGACTGACTCACGAACTGAGATCCGTTGTCATGAACAATTCTCCTAGGCACCCCGATGCGGTATATGACATGATGCTTGATGAAATTGATCATGTCTGATGTCTTCACTTCAGTCAGGAAAACGACTTCAGTCCATTTTGAAAAATAATCAGTTATAGCCAATATAAATCGGTGGCCCCTTGTTGACGGTGATGAAATTGTCCCAATAATGTCCATTCCACTATTCAAATGGCCATGATGTAGCGGTTGGATGCAAATATTCTGGTCTTGATGTATGAATCTGCATGTATTTGATAGACTCTATACTTTCTGGCGTAAGCAATTCTATCTATCATCATTTTAGGCCAGTAATATCCCATTCTTCATATCTATTCCAGAGTTCTGATCCCAGTTAATGTGCTCCACAGATGCCGCTATGAGTTTCTTCAAGTGCTTCTTGAGCTTCCTTGTTAGAAAGATAACGAAGTAAGATCCCATCATATGATTTTCTATAAAATGTCCGAACTTCAGCATTATAATAAAATCAGATAGATTTTCTTCAAATTGTTGTTGCTTCTTTGGAATCTTCTGGCAATATCCCGTAAAGAACATAATCTATAGAAGGAAATCACCAATCCCTTAGCTCGAGATCAGTCTCAAGATCATATACTTCATGTGCTTCTTGTTTCTTATCCGAATTTGACTCCACTTTGAATTCATTTTTCAGGCAAAATAATTCTTTGCTTCCCACCGTTATACATTTGTTAGCATCCTTAGGCAATGCTAAGGTGGCAGCTAATGAAGCTAGTGAGTCTGCATATCTATTCTGATGACGCGGCATATGGCTAATGTGGAAGCCATTGAAGTTATCAGACATTTTTGTGACTGTTTAGTAATAGGGTAAGAGATCTTCATTCTTAACTTCATATTCTCCTTTGACTTAGGTAGTGATGAGCTGAGAGTCTCTACATACTTCTAAATATTTCACACCAACTATTTAGCTATCTTTAGGCCAATCATGAGAGCATTGTATTCAGCAACATTGTTGGAGCATGACTTTGTTAGTGAATATTCTCAAGGAATGATGTCATTGTAAGGAGAAACAAAGACAACCCCCACTCCTGCTATGATCTTTCATTTGCATCCTATTCTTGAAGCACCATCAAAGAAAAGTTGTCAGACTTCCTCTGTAGTGGCATTTGCTTCAGCAGTCTCTTGTGGATCATCTCCTCTTGGAGCTATTATTCTTTCAATTATTTCATCTGAGTCTAAGAGAAGACGAACTCTTGCATCATCTTTAGGAACTACAGTGACAGTATTGGAAGTACGCGCTTTTCCTTTTGACTTCTCCTTAGATGAACTTGAAGTCTACTATTCATCTTCGAGGAGATTGGATGCACCCACATTATCTTCTCTTTAGATGTTTCAAAACAATATAACCCTCTCTTTTGTTGTCGATGAGGATCATAATTTACGACCCTTGTTGTGCCTTTAGAAATCGGTTGAATTCCGTCTTGAACAGTTGATTCTATCCAGTCTGGAGCCTTTCCAAATTTGGAAGTCACCATATTTGGTGTCACCTTCTTTTGATCTTCTCGCAGCTTGATAACAATAGCGTCCACTAGAGCCTGAATCTTATTCTTGAGGATATAGCAATTCTTGGTAGGATAGTTAATGATCCTATGATACATGCAATAATTGAGATCATTAACCTTTCTTAGCAACTTCACCATATTCTTTGTCATGAGCAGGTTGAAAATGGTAGTAGTGTGCTCATCTTTGAAAGAATATTGTTTCTAAGGAACCAGTGATTGAGGAGGGGTCTAGGAGGAGGCTTAGTAGGGCTTGGAGCATCCATTACCATTGTCTCCTTCCCTTTGGGTCTAGATGATTGCAGTGTTCCAGTATTGTTTCTTCTTTGTCTTCCTCCTTCTTTAGCCTCAAGCCTTTGCATAATTGCTTCAGTTTTTTTGACTTGCAATGAGAGATCTTTCCAAGTGGAGGACTTTATAGCTCCCATTCTGGCGAGAACATTGGTGGAGAGATTATACCTGCAAGTCTCCACTAAAGTCTTTTCGAGCATTCCATAGAGCACCTCAGAGAAATATTTCTAAATCTCTTGATGAAGTCTCAAACTGATTCTCTCTTTTTTTTGCTTTGTGGTGAGGAGTGCTGGCATTGAAATCTCCATGTCGTTCCACAAGTTGATGGTATCTGGTTCCAGTCTCCAGAACTATTCAAATGCTAGACCAATGAGGGTACTAACAAAAACTCATGTGATGATCGGATAATTTCCAGTCAAATGGCCAGTCTACAATTTGAAGTAGTAAATGTGCTGATTGGGTGAACCTTTACCGTTGAAATATTTGAGTTTCAAAGGCTTGTAGTTTTCCGAGAATGGTATACTCTCCCATTCTATCGAATATGACCTTACAACCCCCAGCTCTTGCAGGCTGTTTCATGCATAAGAGCATTGAGTTGATTCTGGAAGGTTTCCATCAGGGTGGCATTTGGATTAGCTTCATGTTCTGAATTCCTAGATTGATGGTGAGAATGTTCAGAACGATTATCCTCTTCCTCGCAATGATCATCGTTGTCACCATCAGTGTTTTCAGGAGGAGTATGAGGTTCATCTTCTTGTCTTTTCCCTTTATCCTTCTTTGGGTTGCGGGAACTTTTAGAAGAAGATTCTCCTTTCTTCTTCCTTCTCTCTTCGGGAGCTGAAGCATGTCCCTGATCTCATCTATGGTATCTTGCTGTTTCTAGATGATCTTGTCTTGTTCATCCATCCTCTTCTTGAATTCTTTTGGAGTTTCATGCATCATATCTATAAAGACAGACTCCTCAAGGAATGAATCTGAAGTCTGAGATTCAGTTAAAGCAGAGTTTTCTATTTCCTCTTCTTCAGAGGAGACTCTAACCATCTTCCTGAAGTTCAATGGTATTGTCACTCTTTTCTTGAGTCGAGTGTTTTGAAAAACACTCGGTATCTCGCTTAACACACTCTTCAAACTAGAGGAATGCTCAGAGTTTGATGAGTCTGTTCTAGGAAGGCTCCTCACTTTCTTCTTCTTTTTTCCCTTGAGTTTTAGCATATTGGATGAAACTAAGGGGTATTTTGGTTCAGAGAAGTCTTATGTTACAGTGCGTCGCCTTCTCTTTGAAGGTTGGATTGGAGACGACACGAGTCTGTTAAAGATAGATAGCTTTGCAGGAGTTGCAATGTGGCGACAATGGGAGAGCACTGCATTGATAGTTGTTCACAACTACAATGAGACTTTTGGGATTTTCTCTTTTCTTATTGAGAAATTCCCTAAGGTCCTCTGAATTGAAACTCGTTGATTTGTTAGTGGCGGTAACTTCGCCTCCAAATAGTATCTCCAGAACAGAAGTTTCTACTCACTTGAAAATCCCAAGAGCAAAGTTTACTTTAACCATAGTGGTTGAAGGATGAACTTTTGGCGAAGCCGGGACAGAAGGTCTTTGAGCCTTAGAGGCTAAATATTTTTCAGAAGCACGGGTCGGAGGACCGTGCTTTTCTGTTGGAACGCAAATTTGAGATCCGCGGCTGATTTTAGGAATGCGACCTTGAGGTCCATGTTTTGTTTCTGGAATGCTAGTGTGGGACACCCGCTTAGTCTATAAAACGCAGATGTAAACTCCACATTTAGGGTCAAAGATGTATCTGGTGGGTGAGTGGTATTTCTTGTAGGAAACACAGATGAACCTATCTGCATCTTGATCCAACTTCTTGCTAGGGACTACGACTTCGCTCTTTGGTTGTCATATGCAAATTAGAGCTTCGGTGGTGGTTCTATGACAGTTGGTTTTTCTTTTATGGCTCTATGGGTAGCGCGAGCCTTACTTTTTCTCAGGTTCCTTCTCATGGTGCAAGTGAAAAGAGCCTTGTCTTCAAAATCATCTTCTTGAAGATCAAAGAATAGTCATTTCCCTTTATTATTGCAAGGATTCTGGCCATTCTCTTGGGATCAATACGAGTTTTGAGTGGGACAGACCCAAAACCTTGTGCTGATGAAGGAGACACCTCTCCTTTGAGGCCAGACTAGTCTAGGGAGTCGTTTGGCAGAACCATTATCTTAGGAGCCTCATTGGAGGCTAAGTTGTTGGAGATCTTGCGGCATTTCTGCAAGGATCTTGGGCTTATGGATCCAGAGAAGAGGAATTCCTCGTATTTATCTTGGTCGAACTCGATGACGAGTGACTCAACCACGATGCCAACCGAAACTTTGTCGGATTGGGCTACAGCCGTATCATCGGAGATGATAGGTGTTCCTAGTAGAGTTGCCAATCTTCTGTTTGCCATAAAATTAAATTTTTATTGAAAATCTCAATAAATGATTACAATATGAACGGTTGCCTGTTTACAAAATATGAGAAAAATATAGTTGCCTCTTGTTTAAAGTTGGGTTCTATAGTAGCCGTAGACGATCATGCTCTCCGTTGACACTCTAAACAAGTTCTTCAATTGGCGGCTTTCGTAAAGCTCTTGTATGTAAAAGCTCTAGATTTTTAGCACAAGTGCTCCAATGGAGTATATTCAACTGCTCCAGAACCAAGTATCCAACCGATCCCTTTTCTTAGCCTAATCTTTAGCTATTTATAGAGATTTGGAGACCTTTGAATTGGTATAACAGTCCAATTAATGGCCTCCTTGATTGAGGATTAATTCTTTGTCTTTTAATACATTGGATTTGTGTTAAATCTTCAGGATTTGTAAATGACGTCTTTAATCCTCTAGAATTGTAACTAAAACATGGATGACCTGTATTTGAGCATTATTGGAGATGATTTTCACTCCTCGAGGCTTTAAAGTAAATTTGCAACCTTCAGGATTAGATCCGCGTATCAATTGCTTTTAACTTTAATTTTAAGTTTAGAAAAAGTTAGATGCAGATCTCTCTATAGTAGATGATCCGTATTTGAGCTCCCAGCCACAGGTCTTACAAGATGAGACCGGCGTTTGAGTGTAAATGAGGATAGTTTTTATCCTTAAATAGTTTTGGATAGAAATGTGACCCTTTGGAGTTCGCATTAATTATATTTAGATCTAGTCATGAGCTCAGAAGATAGTTAAAATTGCGGATCTCCCTTTATTTGATGATTCGCATTTTAGCTTCTTAGCTGGATCCACATTTTTATTGAAAAGGAGTTATTTTTGGCTTTTATATGCTTTCGTGCATCATATCGCGATCTTATGTTTGAGTTGCGAATTAGATCTGTGTTTTAATGTCACTTTAACAATCTGCGCGGATCATTCTTTTAAAACACGATCCTGTAGGGCCCACCTTTGTCCGCCCAATTTGTGGATCTCTATGGATGAAGATCTGCATTTTGGCTATTTTGAAAGATAAAACGTGACTCTGAGATGGTGTTCGCCATAAAAATTGCAATACTCATTATATCGAAGTCTTTTCAATAAAAGATTACAATCTAACGGTTTCCCGTTTACAGAAGATGAGGAAGATTGCTTTTCCTCTTTGTTTAAGCCTGGGTTCCTAGGTAGCTATGGAAGACGATCCTGCTCTCCGTTGACACTCCGTACAATCTCTCTTAGTTGGCTAAAGGAAAAAGAAAGGCTCTCGACTCTTGATCACAAGGGGTCACTCTTAGGAGAAGATATCCACCTATCTTCCTCTGTCTCCGTCTCTATATCTCTTTCGCTCCCCCGCATTTTATAGAGGTTTTAGAGTAACGTCCCGCCATATTTGCTCGACCGTTAGCTCCCACTACTCGAGAAGTGCCATCAAATTCGTTAGGCAATTGCTCCCACGATAGAAGTAACGCCGCTGTATTCGTTTGGCAGTTAGTCCCACGATCTGTGGTGGCAATTCTTCTATTCGGGTCGGGTGACTTTTGCATTAAAATCCCTACCCGAAAGCTAAGGGTAGTGTCGCGAATCTCAATTTTAGATTCGTGAACCTGTTCTGTTGCCACTGGGTCGCGAAGCTCAATCTTTAGGTTCGCGGATCTGCTGAGTCGCGGACTTCTAACTTTGAATCTGCGGATCTGCTTTGCTTTCCAGTATTTTCCGCCGACAAAATCCCCTCCAAAGTTTTTAAAACTCTCATGATTCCTTGGGGAGTTTTGGAATACTTTGGATATAATATTCTGTATTAGAATCTCCATTGCATTTGCAGAAATCTGTGACTCTGTATTAGCGCCACTGCTGCTTCTGAAGGAAAATGTGGCTCTATGTTAGTGCCTCATTTTGCAATTCTTGGAACATATGACTTTGTGTTAGGGTCGCAGATTTGTATTGCGAAGAAGAAGACGACTCTGTATTAGGATCGCGAACTTTTACTTTGGAAGGGACACGTCTTTGTATTAGGGGTGGGAGCCTTCATTTTGGAGTAGAAAATGACTCTGTGTTAGGATCGCGAACTTTTGCTTCGGAAGGGACACGTCTCTGTATTAGGGGTGCGAGCCTTCATTTTGGAGTAGAAAACAACTCTGTGTTAGGGTCGCAAACTTTCGCTTCGGAAGGGACACGTCTCTGTATTAGGGGCACGAGCCTTCATTTTGGAGTAGAAAACGACTCTGTATTAGGGTCGCAAACTGGAATTTCTGAAGGATTGCGAATCTGTATTAGGGACGCGAGCTTTCACTTTTTGGTTGCGGAAAAGTCGGAAGGCGGTTGCTTTTTACGACGTAAAGAATTGAGACGTTCTCTGAGCCGCATTAAATGAAAAGGTACCCACGAGATTCGGGCCAGATATCACGTCTGTCTAGAGATCTCGGCCGTCAAATCATCTGTTATTTAATCCCACTTTATGAGAGAGGCTACTCTTATCTCAATAAATTTGAAATCTGAATTCTTCGTTAGAGCTCCTCAGATCTCGTCTTCACTCCCCTATAGCTTTCGTTTCGAAGGATTTTCTCAATCTGCAAAAGATGCCGAAAAAAGCTTCTTCCTCCGATGCTGCCACCAGTGGTCGTCAAGATCCTCAAGCAACCTCTAGTACAATAGTGGTTCTGCAGGAACCCTTGATTGGAGTTAATAAAAAAAAGACTTTCGAAAGGCAGTCCCTTTCTCATCGTTTTTTCCTTATCTTGAATCCGAACGTCTTTTGCAGTCGATTATGCCTTGAATCCTTGGCCTAAGAATCATTATTTCGGATACTCGGATGGCTATGATGGAAAGAAAGAGTTCAAATTTGGTCATGTCTTTCCACATTGTACTGCACAAGATAGCCAAGAAAGAGAAGGCAAAATCCTCCATCCTTCTCGCTCAACGTTACGAGAATTGATCACTAATGCACCTTTTGAAGGAGATGATCGGTCTCCGCTGCGCAAACCCGCCTTTCTGTTTGGGGACCATGTTTCAGTACCCGATAACGGTTTGGAAGATGGGGATTACAAGTGGCTTCGTCAAGTTGAAGGTCGCTACTTGTTTCTCCCCAATATGGAGAGGTCTTATCCGTTCTTATTCTTTCAATCCCTCTCTGTGCCCAGACGAATGGACCGACACATAAACAGGCCGGAAGACGGCATCTTATTAGGGGGTTTTAATGCTCATAGTGTTTTTCCTCGTAGTACTGGAAAATATTTTTGCAGATTGCTTCCGGGACTGCTTAAACATGACCTCCCCAAAGGTGAAGTTCCCATAATCGCACAGACTTTCCTGCACCGACTCACCTACGCACAAGGCGAGTTTCCTGTTCAGGATTTTCGTCCCCCTGGTTGGGTTCACTGCTCTTCAAAAGTAGTGTGGGCAGTCTTGACTGATTTCTTCTTGAAAACCTTCAGAGATCAGCTTCATTATGCGGGGCTACACCGTGCTATCAGGGCTGTTCAGTATGGTATTCCTGCTAGTAGATTTTATTTTTTTACTTTACTAGAATTGTACAATCCTGATGCTTGTACAGTTTTTAATCCTCGTGGCGAGTTGGGTTTTGCCCTCCATGAAATGTATGAAATTTCGGGCTAACCCATGGGAGACATCCCGTATGAAGAGTATGTCCCTACTAGGGAAAAACTCCATCTGCTGAAAATCCGGGATCCTCTGATTTATAATACTTACTGGGAGTTGCTCTGCCATTATCATATTTGCATCCATACATCTGGCACCCGCAGTTTGAAGCCAAAGAAGTGGCTGCAGTATCTTCTGTCCAATTTCTCTAGGAGTAATCCAAACTTTACTCGCCTTCCTTCGGTTTCTGAAAAGGAAGTTGAGAGAAGAATCGTCAGTTTCAGGACAGATGCTTATATTGCTGAATCTGATGAGGACGTCTTCATGGCTGGAATGTCCTTTGAAAGTTTTCACTATCAGGCCCTCCAGCCTTTGTCTGATCCTGATTTCTTGGCGGGCTATTTGATAGTATGGCTGAAGAAGTGTGTTATTCCTTCGCAGGAAAACATACATATTAGGGCCGTATACCCAGCCATCCTACTAGCATTTGGTAGGCGGCTCAATTTGTTGCTCGCGATGGTTTGCAACATCCAAAGCGGACTGAGGAGATTATCTGACAAATTTTGCAATGTGAAGGAGCAAAGGAAGAAGGGAGATCTGGTCATTAAGACTCCTAATCCACGTGTAGAACTCCCTTATACTTATTTGATGGCTTGGCTGGTCCTACATTGTCCCACTTTGATGAGTCCTACAGATTCGCAGATTGACTTAAGTGCTCCCAAAGTGCAGCACTATGAGAGGTCACAATGGAAAGGGGGCTACATGGCCGTGATCAGCAAGACCCTTCGTTATTTCTCGACTTTTGAATTGTTCAGATGTTTTTCGTACTTCCCAAATGCCGGGTATGGGAAGGAATTCGCGGATACTGTCGGTGCCGATAAATTTACTATTCTGTCCTCGGGGTGCTTCTGGTGGTTGATAAACATCCGTCCAGGACATCTGGTTCTTCGTTTGGGGAACCATTGCTACATAGAGCCTTACTACCCGAGTCGTTTCGCTCGACAGTTCGGGTATGATCAGCTTTATGTTGGTAATCCCAACAGAGACATAAGTTTTGTTGGGAATGCTCTTGAGGGAGCTCGAGCTTGGTTTCACTTCATCGCTGGTGGAACTCAGGCCAGATTTAATCTTCCACTCAAGACCACAAATTCGAGTATGAGCTTCAATTTCTGTAAGTGATTTGCGGATGCTAATTCCGCTCCCCATGATTTCAACATAAATCATACCAGTCTGCGGGAGATCAGAGCTTGGTATGCTCAGAAGAAAAAGGCTGGCAGCACCAAAGTAGCAGGGATGGAAGATATCAGGGGAGACAGTGCATCCAATGAATCAGAACAAAGGGAAGAGGACAATGATGCACCAGTCCAAGCTGCCTCTCTTGATGCTTCTCCTGATCCGACATCGAAGAAAACTTCTCCTCAATCACAGTCTCCTCCCAAGAAATCTTGTCATAAGCGGAAGAGACTAAGGCGCCTCAGTGACTTGCCTACCATTCCAAAGAGGATTGATTCGCAGAGCACCCCATCTGGGACTGGCACTGCAACATCCCTTCTAGTTTCTGAGTCCCTCGTTGAGGAACCCGAGGAGGATGAAGATGACTCATCTTTAACCCTCCGTTCCCTTAAGAGGCGTCAGAGTCAAGGACCTGTCATCTGCAGTGATCCTGCTCCCGTTACTCAAGAGGGTTCGACCCCCCGTATTTGTCAGGCCACTATTGAAGTCGATGTTTCTCTGGCCATACAAGAGGGCCCTTCAGCTTCTGCCATTGCAGACGACGAAGTACAAATCATTGGGGAGACTGGAGCATCAGATTCCCCAAAAGTAGCACCTCCTTCAGGAAGTCAGGATGACTATAATGTTGACAGTGATGATTTTCGATCCTCAACTCCTCCATCAGACTATGGTGAGTATGTTTATTTGAGTGAGGACGTTCGGACCGAAGTATACGGGCCTGAAGTGTTTGGTCCTGAAGTGTACGGACTTGGGGAATCCAATGTCTAACCTTTAGGTCTGCATCTTCTTCCTTTAGCAATTATGTTATTCTCAAATGATATTGTATCATTTAACTATTAACTTTCTCCTTTTGATAGCTCCAGTGTCGACTTCTGATTTGGAACGCATGGGCACGAAGGTAACTTTGTCAGATGACATCATCGTGGGAGCTGATACTGATGAGACGACCGAAGTTGCTACTTCCGTCGTTGATACTATGGAAACAGTGATCCCCGAAACTACTGTGTCCATGGTTTTGGCTACAGCTGTTTCGACTGATGTTATGGTTCAGGAGGCTGTAATTGATAGCTCTGCTGAAGTCTCCAGAAGTTTCGTTCTTCCTGGTACTAGCTTGGTTGCCCATATACAACAGGGCGCGGATCAAACCGCCTCTGCCTCAGCCAGTGTCAATCCTTCTCATGCAGAGATTGACATGCTTGAGATTGATCTATTGAAGAACACAGTGGAGACTTTTCTTCAATTCCTAGACCGCTGTGTTGATAAAATACTGAAGTGGGCTTCCTTTGCTTCACTTGCCAAAGTTCTTAATATTTACTTAACTGGTATTATCAGCATTGGTGGAGAGGATAAAGCTGCTCCTTTTAGGATTATGATAACTCAGTTTCAAAAGCATGCTGAATTCCTATCAAAAGTCAGAAGTGTTGATAAATCTGAGACAGTAAAAATTATTTTCCAGAAGCTGAAAGAGGAACAGTTTAAGTTCCAGAAGGAGACTCAGGAGAAGGCAAATGCTTGTAGAGCCTCTTTAGAAAAGGGTCAATCAGACCGTGAGTCTCTAGTTCTTCAACTGGAAGCCGCTGCTTCAATTGTCAAAGACCATGACCAAGCTATTATTAGGACTCAAGAGACCATCGCCAAGGCTCAAGTTTTCCTAGCCAAAATCATCAAGGAGCGCAATGAATCAATGAGAAACCTCACCAACTTATCGCGCCAGTGGGACAATACAACTAGAGATCTCCAGGCGATACAAGTTAAATTGGATACGCTGGAGGCTGCTGCAGCACAGATCGTTATTGCCAGTGACGAGGAATTGCATCGTCAAGCTACTGTTCAAGCTTATGAAATCCTTCAGCAAGATATTGACGATGCAGAGGAGAAAATAAAAGCCCTCTTGAATCATTGAGTTGTGGAAATTGTATATGTATATTTTTTTTATTCTTTTGCTGTTCCTTCTTTTGTAACAGTCCCCTGACATTTGTTGTGCATGTTATGACTCCTTGCTTATGTAGAGAACTTAAACTTGGTTTTGTATTTCTAAGGCATTACCTTAGCATTTGTTTTCGAAGACTTGCAATAAACTCGACCTCTCGCGTCTGAAATTTGCGATTCTCTGTAAAATTCTGGCATCCGTGTATCTATCACGTGACTTCCACAGATCTTTGTCAGGTTTGCGGCTTAACATTTGGAGGTTCGCAAGTTAACTAAACCCATAGTAAATGCACGATCCTGACTTCCAAGAATTGCGAGCTTTTGGTTTGCGCTGTTCCGCCCGGAAATTCGTGGATTCATGCTAAATTCGCGATCTTGGCTCTTGCAGACTGCAATTTTCAGGTTCCCGGTATTGCGCCTAGAAACTTTACGTGATGACTCAAAATTCTTCGGAATTTGTAGAGACTTCTGTGAGCCTTGAGACAAAGCCGTCGGGCGTGGAATGCCAAGCATTGCATGTCTCTATTAATGACGAGATCCGGCTGCGATATCTAAACGTCCCATGAAACAATAATAAATTTTGTTGAGATCTAAACTGAAAATTTTGACCGAAAATTTCGGTTTTATCTCTTCTAAACTGAAGATTACGGCCACTAGGCCATCTATATAAGACACATGATCTCTTCAATGGAAGATCATTTAGCCGTAAGAAAATTTCTTCCTGACTCTCTTCTCTTCATTTCTTTTGTAGCCGATCTAGTGCAGCTATATTTTCTTCTTCTCCAACCGAAGTGATGGATAAGAGTTGGTATGTTACAAGACCTCCAGACTGCATCAATCCAGCGGGGTGTTCCACCGAAAAGGTTCTTCTGACCGTAGTCATTTTTCTTAATTAAGGTAAACCTCTTCTTCTGATTCATATCCTCCTCTTCCTTCTTTTTCTTCCCCTCTTTTTTTTAAAATAGGGACTTAACTTGGCTACAGGAGATAACCGTAGTCATTCTCCTTAACAATGACCCAGACCCGATGGGCTCGTAATTGTTTCCAATACCTCAAGGGGCTTGGAAGGTCTCATGTATTTTTCATGAGAGACAAGATTTCGGGTCTGTGGCATTATTTTTCTTGTTTCCTAGTACTCCATAAGGTTGGTGTACTAATGATCAGGACCTTGAATTTGCGCAATCCGTCACGTTGTACATCTGGGGTGTGCGCTTGATATGCCAGTTTTGAACTAATCAAGTCACTGGCATCATCCCTGGGGGAACCAACCAGGAGGTCTCTGATTGTGGTTGGAAAGAAGAAACAAGATTGTGCCTTTAAGCCGTCCTAAAAAAAAGGAGGCTACAAGAGCAAATTAGAAGTGGAGGCCATGGAGCAAACTTTTTGATCCGAGCCATACCCAAAAGAGAAGGCTACAGAAGCAAGTTTCTCATTCCAGAAGAAGAGACTGTAGGAGCAAACTTTTTGATCTGAACCATACTGAAAGAGACGGTTACAGAAGCAAGTTTGTCATTCAAGAAGAAGAGTCTGTGGGAGCAAACTTTTTTATCTGAACCATGCTGAAAGAGACGGTTACAGAAGCAAGTTTCCTCTCTCTTTTTTTTATCGGTGATTTGTATCCACTCTTGTTGACTGTACAACACTTAGAGAATTCTCTGTAATTTTGCTCTGATGATGAATAAAGAAGTTCATTTCCTTTTACGTAACTAAGAGTGTCTGAAGGATAATTCTGATATTGATTACCAGAGGTAACTGCTAACTTGACAATCTCAAAATGAATCACAATTTTCTAAATACCCGAAATACTGTGAATGAAAAAACTTCTTGATGACAAGTTTGGTTCGACAAAGGTGTTTTTTTTTGCTCGGCAAATTTGATAGAAAGAAAATCTGGTTCGCCAGAGGTATTATTTAACTTGGCAAATTTGATAAAAAGAAAATCTGGTTCGCCAGAGGTATTATTTAACTTGACAAATTTGGTAAAAAGAAAATCTGGTTCGCCAGAGGTATTATTTAACTTGGAAAATTTGATAGAAAGAAAATCTGCTTCGCCGAAGGTATTATTTAACTTGGCAAATTTGGTAAAAAGAAAATCTGGTTCGTCATATGTATTATTTAACTTGGCAAATTTGATAGAAAGAAAATCTTGTTCGCCAGAGGTATTATTTAACTTGGCCAATTTTGGAAGAGGGAAAATGTGATTCGCAACCTAAAGATTTTTAGTCTGGAATCAAGAATCTTCATTAATGAACCTCTGATTACAGAGAAACTTTTTGTTCATAATTTGCATAGAACTACCCAGGCCGTATTATAACTGGTGTTATGAAATTTCACTAAGAGTAATACTTTTTCAAGAATTTACTGTTAATTGGCATCATAATCTTATCACCATTCGGCTTCGCCAACCGATATACGCCGTTGGAATAGACAGTATCATTGACAAAAGGTCCCTCCCACTTTGGCTGGAACTTTCCTCTAGGCTTTTGGCTAATTATGATCGGTCTTCTGACTGACAGGATCAGATCACCTTTCTTGAAAGTTCTTCATTTAGCCTTTTTGTTAAAAGTTCTGGAGATCCGCGCCTAGTATAGCTCGATATTCTGTTGAGCTTCTAAGTGCTTATCATCCAAATCTTCTAATTCTTGGAGCCTTTGTTGATGTCTTTCTTCTTGCGTCATTCTACTATCATTGCAACTCGTAATGATGGGATTTGGATTTCCAAAGGCCAGACTGCTTCTAACCCATATACCAAAGAGAAGGGCGTGGTATTAGTGGGAGTTCGGACTGTGGTGCGATACGCCCACAGGCATTCTCCGAGCTTTTCGTCCCAGTCCCTTTAATTGGATGACACAAACTTTTTAAAAAGTTTTACAATGGTCTTATTGAAAACTTCTGCTAGACCATTAGCTGCAGGGTAATATGGCGATGAAGCTACATCCTCGATCCTGTACTTGTTGCAGAATCTAGAATACACTTGGCTCACAAACTGGGGTCCGTTATCATGAATTATTCTTTTGGGTACCCCGAAGCGATAAAGCACATGGTGCTTGATGAATTTGATAACATCTGACGATTTTACTTCGGTTAGGGAAATGACCTTAGTCCATTTTAAAAATTAATCAGTTATGGCTAAAATGAACCGGTGTCCTCTTGTTGATGGCGAAGAAATTGGCCCTACGATGTCCTTACCCCGTTGTTCAAACGGCCATGACGTAGCCGTTGAATGAAGATACTCCAGAGCTTGATGTATAATGTTTGCATGTATTTGGCAAGCCCTACACTTCTTGGCCTAGTTAACCACTTCTATCATCATCTTGGACCAGTAATAACCCATTCTTCAGATTCTATCCCAAAGTTTCGGCCCTGGCTGGTGTGCTCCGCAGATACCAGCATGAGCTTCTTCGAGTACCTTTTGAGCTTTGCGGTTGGAGAGACAGCGAAGTAAAATTCAATCATAAGATTTCCTATACAATGTCTGGAGTTCTGCGTTGTAGTAGAATCGGACAGCCCTTCTCTGAATTGCCCTGGCTTCTTTTGGATCTTCGGGTAATATCTCGTAAAGAGCATAGTCTATATAAGGAAAACGCCAATCCCTCGGTTCTAGGCTTGATTCGAAAGCGTCAGCTTTGTCTTCCTGTGGTTTCTTCATTTCTTCTTTGAGCTCGTCCTTTGGACAAAATAATTCTTTGCTTCCTACCGTAATTTGCCTCCTATCATGCTTGGGCAAGGCTAATGTAGCAGCCAATGAAGCTACCGAATCTGCATAATTATTTCGGTGGCGCTTTATGTGGCTGATATAGAAACCATCGAAGCCATCGGCAATCTTGATTACTGCACGATAATATGACAGGAGGTCTTCATATTTGACCTCATACTCGCCTTTTACTTGATTCACAATAAGTTGAGAGTCCCCATATGCCTCCAAATATTTGACCCCCAGTTGTTTGGTTATTTTTAAACCGATTAGGAGGGCGTTATATTCCGTGACATTGTTGGAGCACGAGCTTGTTAATGAGTAAACTCGAGGAATGATGTGGTTGTGGGGGGAGACGAAAACAACTCCTACCCCCGTTGTCATTCTTCCCTCAGATCCCATTCCGGAGGTACCATCAAAGAAAAGTTGCCATACACCTTTCAAGGCTGTATTTGCTTCGGAAGACTTTTGCGAGTTATCCTTTTCTGGAATCAAATCCCATTCTTCTAACTCTCCCAGGATTTGCTCATATAACTTCGAGGATGCCTGGATTGGATGTTCGGCTAAGAAGTCGGCCACGGCCTGTCCTTTAATAGACTTCTATGGGACAAAGTGCATATCATATTGTAACAGCAAAATAGCCCAATTGGATAGTCTTGAACTTAATGACCGGGTTTAGTCATTAGTATTCTCAGGGGGTTAACTCTCAATACAACGTAGATGGTTTGTCCAGCTAAGTAATGCCGCATTTTCTGTATTGCGAATACCAAAACTAGACATTCCTTTTCCACAGGATTATACCGGTGTTCCGCCCCGATCATCATTCTGCTGAAGTAGTAAATAGCTTGTTCATGGCCTGACTTATTCTTCTGCGCTAGCAAAGCGCTCAAGGAATGGTCCATAGCCCTTACATATAGCAAGAAAAGCATTCCCGAGACTGGAGATACAAGTACTGGTGGCATTGTGAGATATTGTTTGATTTCTTCAAAAGCCTTTTGTCATGCGTCATCCCAGACAAATGACACTCCTTTCCTCATTAATCTGGTGAAGGGTTGACATTTACCAGACAAATTTGATATAAATCTGCGGATGTACGCCAGCCTGCCTTGCAATCCCTTTAACTCCTTGAGGTTACGGGGAGGTGGCATGTCTTGGATAGCCTTGACCTTATCTGGATCAAGATGTATTCCTCTTGACGTTACAACAAAACCGAGGAATTTTCCACTGGAAACCCCAAGGAAAGACTTAGTTGGATTTATCTTGAACTGGTGCTTCCTCATGAGGTCGAACACTGTCTTCAAATCCCTCAAGTGATCGTCTTTGTTCTGCTCTTAATTGCTAGGCCATCTAAGTAGCATTCCACTATTTTCCGGAGGTGCTCTTGGAATATTGCGTTCATAGCGTGTTGATATGTAGCACCTGCGTTCTTTAGGCCAAAGGGTATGACTGTATAACAGTATACCCCGAGTGGTGTCCTGAAGGACATATGCTTCTCATCATTAGGGTACATCTTTATTTGATTATACCCCAAGAATCCACCCATGAATGTCATACGCTCATACCTACAAGTATTATCTATCATAATATCCGTGATAGGTAACGGGAACTCGTCTTTAGGGCAAGCCTCATTCAAATCCTTAAAGTCTATGCAAACTCGGATTTTTCTGTTTTTCATGGTCACGGGAACTATATTCGCAACCCAATCAGGGTGTTGTTCCTCGCGAATAAAGCCTGATTCAATCAACTCTTGATTTTAGCTTCTATAGCTTCCATAATCTCTGGGCGGAACCTTCGCTGCTGTTGTTTTACTAGTTTAGCCTCTGGCCGGATTTTCAATTTGTGAACCGCCACACTTGGATCCAACCCTGGCATTTTCTCATAACTCCAAACGAAAATATCAATGTATTCGCGCAATGTATTTGCGAATGAGGGATATCAATTCCTTCCTTTTTTCTGAGGATAGGTTCTCGCTTATAAATATGGGTTTAGGATTCTTTTCATCTCCCATATTGATTTGGATCACTTTATCTTCGGTTGGGGGCCACGCTGTTCAAATTGGATCTCCCACTTCATATTAAGATGCTTGGCCCAGGGGTCGTCTCTTATCGGCGAGGTTTCCTTTAAGTCTTCGTCTTCTTGGATCGAGGAAGCCATGTTAGCGGACAATTTGCGGAAAATCACACCACTACTAACAATTGAGTCCCAGCATGATGATTCTGACGAATGATCGTACTGTCCTTCTTCGGTTTTCTCGCCTGAGGAGGTTTCGGGAGTGGTGACGTATCCCAACCCCATGCCGGTTTTCTGATAATAATCCAGCATTTTCCCTTCTGGGACAAAAGGTTGAAGGATTGTCCTTCTTCCTTTTTCGAAGTTCAACCCCCTGCCTTCGGCTAGATTATATCCCATTTTCTTTATTAATGTACAAGAATTTTCATCGTAATGGAAGAACTCGGGTTTTTCCTATTCTTCCTCAGAATCTAAGTATTTCTTTTTGTTCTTGTGACTTTCTCTTCCAAATACTATGGCCTTTTGGGTTCCGTTTTTGGGAGGGACCTCAAAAATGACCCGGTTAGCACTTTCAACGTCATAACTTAATTCGTGTAAGGATGATCGGATAGGTGCTTGGAAGGAAGTCAGAGAACATATCTCATTTACACAGTCGCTGAATGCATCTGTACTAGTGCTTAAGGGATCAGAATCAACACTAGAAGAATAAGCAAACTCTAAATTTTCATTTATCACCCATTCACCATCAGAGTGAATGGCGTTATTTACATCAAGGCCTTCAAGGCTTATCACAATGGCCTCACCGTCCCAAATTACATCCTTGGATTTTGAATTTTCGGATCCTGATTCTGTATCAGCCTCCTCGCCACTATCAGAGTCATCTGGAACAGGCTGGTCTGAAATACCGAACATATCTTGATACAACAACACGTCAGTGAAGTAGTTTTTAACTCCCTTAAAGGGTTGTTTTTCTGTAATGAGCGTTTTTACGTTCACGTCTTTGTCGACGTACTTCATGCATTGGTGTAATGTGGAGAGCACAATGAGATTGCTATGGATCCAAGGTCTCCCCAATAGTAGATTGTATGATGTGTCCGCGTCTATCACGTAACACGTGACTTCCGTCTTTAGATTAACGATTTGACACTTGAGCTTTATTTTACCCAGCGGTCTATTGCCGTTAGCATTGAATCCGAAGACAGTAGTGTTGGTTGCTGCCAATCTATTCATCGAAACTCCAAGATATCGTAGCATCCTTCGGGGCATGATACTTAAGGCCGAGCCTAGATCAACTTGAATGTGCTCGATCTCTGCAGATCCTATGTATCCCTTGTAATACAGAGGGCGGTGATGTTTATTACTCCTGACTTGCATATCTTCCGGAAAGAAGGTGATGCAAGGGATGCTTTTACTAGAGATGTCGTGCAAAGAGATTCTCCTTCCTCAATCGTCTCCGGTATTTGTGCCAAGAGTACTTCTGAATCTTGCAGAGCTTCTCTCAAAGCTTCTCTAATAGACTTAGAGAGTTTCAGGAGCTCGTACAAGGTTATCCTTGCGGGAATGTTGGCCAACTGTGTTAGAATGTCGAATTGGAATGACTTCCGCGAGTCCTCTGCAGGCTCTTTTCCCTTCTTCTTCAGAACTTTATCAAACTTAAACTCTTTTTGTTTGACTTTCTTTGGAAGTGGTCAAGAATCCGTTGTCTGGCCGTAGTTCTTTAGGTAGTCTTTTCCTGAACGGGCTCCCGCAGGAGGGGGATCCGCGTCAGCTACCAAAGAATTTTCGATTTCCTCTTCCGAATCGGTCAAAGCAGGAATGACTCCGTCATCTTCGGGAATCACGGAGACGATATTGGAGGTAAAGGTTTTCCCTCTTCGTCTCTTTCTAGATGAATTGGAAGTCCATTAATCATCACTTAGGAGGTCCGGATGCACCCACAGTATCTCCCCCCTATTAGTTTCAAAGGGGAACAATCCTTTCTTTTGCTGTTGGTACAGATCAAAATTTATGACCTGCATCGTGCCTTTAGGGATGGGTTGCACTCCATCTTGAACTGTTGACTCTATCCAGTTTGGTGCTTTGCCGAACTTAACAGTCACCATGTTCGCAGTCACCTTCTTCTGGTGCTCTTGGAGTTTGATGACATTAGCATCCACTAAGGCTTGAATTTTATCCTTAAGGATGTAGCAGTTTTAGGTAGGGTGGTTAATGATCATATGGTAGACACAATAGTTAGGATCATTAACTTTCCCTACTTCTTCTGGACGTTTAGAATCTGGCAGTTTTAGCGTCTTCTTACTCATGAGGAGGTTGAAGATAGTCTTCGTGTGCTCATCTTTAAAGGAGTATTGCTTTTGCGGCATTCGTGCCTGAGGAGGGAGCTTTGGGAAAGTCTTCGCGGGTTGTGGTGTATCAGTGACTATTGTCTCCTTTCCCTTATATCCTCGGGGTCGGGACTTTTAGTTGTTATCGCCACCTCACTTCTGTTTTTCCTTACCTCCTTCTTCAAGTCTTTGCGTAATTTCTTCAACTTCTTCAGCTTGCAGGGTGAGATACTTCGAAGTTGAGGACTTTACTGCTCCCATTCTGGCTAGAACCTTAGTCGATAAATTATGTCGATAGGTTTCTACCAATGTCTTTTCTGGCATCCCATGTGGACATCTGAGAGAATCGTTTCATAATCTTTTGATGAAGTCCCGAGCTGACTCCCCTTTCCTTTGTTTAGTGGCTAAAAGCACCGGCATTGACACCTCCATATCATCTTCATAGAACCTGGTAAGAAAGGCTTTCTCTATGTCGCTCCATAAATTGATGGTCCCTAGATCTAGTCTCCAGAACCATTCAAAAGCTAGTCCCATTAAGGTACTTACGAATACCCTCGTAATAATGGAGTCATTTCCGGCTAAATGCCCAATCTGCGATTTAAAATAGTTGAGGTGCTAGTTCGGCGATTCTTTACCATCGAAAGACTTGAGCTTCAATGGTTTATAACTTTCTGGGAACGGCACACTTTCCCATTCCACGGGATACGGCCTTACCATGCCGAGCTCTTGTAAGTCGCTCTTATGCATGAGAGCATTCAGTTGATTTTGGAAGCTCTCCATCCAAACAACAATCGCGTTCCCTTCTTGATGCATAGAACGGTTGCCGTCATCCTCATGATATTCTGATTCTTTTTCAGTATTGCGAAGACCCTCTTCTTCTGTCTTCTTTCCCTTGTCAGTGTTCGAGTGCGAAGACGTATCCTTCAATCTGGTCTTCTCTAGCTCCACCAAGACATGTAGCATGTCCTTGAGCTTGCTAGTAGCATCTTGCTATTGCTGGATATTCTTGTCTTCTTCATCCATTCTCCGCATGAACTCTTCTGAGATGTTGTTTTGAGTTATATATGCAGAGTTGGAGTCTTCTAGGAACGAGTCGGATGTTTGCAATTCAGCCATAACAGTTTGACTATATCTTCTTCATCATAAGAGATTCTCGTCATCTGCCTATAATTCATGGGGACTGCCGTCCCACTTTTGAGTCGAGTGTTTCGGAAAACTCCTCGCTTTTCATTGAATAGATCCTTCGAACTCGAAGAGAGCTCTGGGTCAGAAGCTTCTAATTCGGAGACTTTCTTCGCCTTCTTTTTCTTCTTCTTTTCTCCGACGCTTGTCATGTTGGATGACACTTCAGGATATTCTGGCTCAGAAAACTCAAGCCTGTTTCGTCACCTCCTCTTCGCCAGTTGGGATGAAGATGTCAATGGAGCCGACAATCGATGAAATACCGAGGATCTGGTATGGGCTGAACAATGACAGTGAGACAGTACTGCATTGATCAGTTATTCACAGTGGCAGTGAGATACCTAGGATTCTTCCTTTTTTCTGTTCAGGAGTTCCATAAGATCTCTTGCACTGGAACTCTTTGTG
The DNA here is from genome assembly GCA_036321105.1 of Dracaena cambodiana. Classification (NCBI taxonomy): domain Eukaryota; kingdom Viridiplantae; phylum Streptophyta; class Magnoliopsida; order Asparagales; family Asparagaceae; genus Dracaena; species Dracaena cambodiana. The sequence continues at coordinate 8,584,391 of JAYEPQ010000013.1, read as the reverse complement.
ACGGCGTCATTCGTGAGAGATAGCTTTCGGAACGGCACAGTCGCAGCTTTGCAGATAGGCATGCATTTTTCACGAATTTGAGGTTCGCAGGTTCCGCGAGCTTCGTCAATCACGTGATCAGACATTCTCCCTAGAACACGAGGGACGCGGATTTATGCTCTGCGTTTGTGATCATAGATAACTTTGATGGACTTACTCCGCTTCCTGTAGGAAATGTGAGTAAATCCTTCCGCGTCTCGACCAACCTCGCCTTTTGGCTTCCATATTTGTGTGGTAAGTTTTTGCCGGGGTGAGTTGGCGGTTTCCTTTTGTTACGTGATCCTACGGAGGGCACAAACTTTGCTTCTTCTTAGGTTTCTTCTTGTTGTACGAGTGAGAGGAACCTCATTCTCCGTATCACAGTCTCGCGGAGCGGATAATGGTCGTTTCCCCTTGTTGAAGAGGGGACTTTGGTCCACTTGGCTTGAGAGATCAAGAGTCTTAGTCGAAACTGGCATAGAGCCCAATGTTGAGGAGGAGGGTTTCGGACTAACTTGGTCCGTTGGCTCCCTTATTACCATTAAAGTCTCTTCGGAGATTGACCCCTTGGAGACTTTACGGTATCCCCTTAGGGAAGTAGGGATCCTGAAGCCTGAAGAAAAGAATTCTTCATACCTTTCCTCATCATCGTGAATGGTGAGCGAGTCGACCATACTACCAACTGGAATGTTGTCGGATTGAGCTACCACCAGATCACCAGCGGAGTCGCCAATCTTCTGTTCGCCATAAAAATTGCAACGCTCTTTATATCGAAATCTTTTCAATAAAAGATTACAATCTAACGGTTTTCCGTTTACAGAAGATGAGGAATATTACTTTTCCTCTTTATTTAAGGTTGGGTTCCTAGGTAGCTATGGAGGACGATCCTGCTCTCCGTTGATACTTCGTACAATCTCTTTCAGTTGGCTAAAGAAAAAAAAGAAAGGCTCTCGACTCATGATCACAAGGGGTCACTCTTAGGAGAAGATATCCACCTGTCTTCCTCTGTCTCCATCTCTGTGTCTCTTTCGCTCTCCCGCCTTTTATAGGGGTTTTAGAGTAACGTCCCGCCATATTTGCTCGACCGTTAGCTCCCAATACTCGATAAGTGTCGTCATATTCGATAGGCAGTTGCTCCCACGATCGAAGTAATTCCGCTACATTCGTTTGGCAGTTAGCCCCACGATCTGAGGTGGCAATTCTTCTATTCAGGTCTGGTGACTTTTGTATTAAAACCCCTACCCGAAAGCTAAGGGTAGTGTCGCGAATCTTAATTTTAGATTTGCGAACTTGTTCTGTCGCCACTGGGTCACGAACCTCAATATTTAGGTTCGTGGATCTACTGAGTCGCGAACTTCTAATTTTGAATATGCGGATCTGCTTTGCTTTCCAGTATTTTCCGCTGACAGATGATGGTTGCATTTTAGTCTTTCTTGGCTTCCGAGACGCGGTTCTCTCTATGACAGATGATTCACGTGTTAGTCAATTTTTGGCTATCATCATAAGTTCTTCTTTTCTATCTAAAAAATTTTTGCCAACATTGGTATAATGAAATATAGGATCACCAGATCTCACTTATCTATGTACATGGGGAACTCTGTCTCCGCAAAGAGAAGTAGGAATTTGGGCAATTTGTTTCCACTCTGCTTACCAAATAAAAACTCATTCAATAAATACAACCCCACCTTTCGGGAGTAGGGGACAGATCATCGACCAGGAAAAATATTTTATATTAAGGAAGAAGAGAGTGAAGTTTTAACCTCACCATCCTCCACCTCAGTGAAAAGAGCACACCGAAACGACTATTATCATTGAAAATGTTCATTGATACAAACAGAGATGTAGCTCAAATGCAATATTTGTTGATGCCATTATCAGATGGAGTTTCAATTGTGGCCTTATGTCTAACTTTTAGCTTATTTTACCTCTTAGAAAAAAATATTTAAACTATAGTTGATCCAATCCCAACAATTAGCTAGGTCTGGATTGCAATTTTTAATGAAACTTTCACAATTATTTGTAGAGTCATGTCTAGCTTAAGCTCATACTGATAATTAATTTCCAAAACAATTTATAATTAATTTTAGATCCATGATTGTAACTGTGTCCCGAAGCCAATAAAGTACAGTTGTGATGGGTATCAAACTAATGCAAGCACAGAGTGTGAACTGTAGTGCAAATAGGTCATTCCACCAATCTTACTATGCTCTTAACTCTAGCAAGTCAACTAAGAAAATTTCGGTTGAGAAGAGAGTGAATTAATTATTCTATAAAACTAGCCTAAGATGTTCGAATTTGTTAATCTAACGATATAACAATAAATTCTGTCTTCTTTCTTTCTTTTCAACATGTATGAACGAGTACTAAATAAAAAAGTGATCTTTTTAATTTGGTTTTAATATAATATCCCTAAACATGATATATCGAAGTGTCGTGCAATTATAAGCTACCAAATACGATATTTTTATTAAACAAAACTATATCAAATCGCTAATTATTTAGATAGAAAGAAGATGCCAATTCTAAACCTAATTAAAATATAGATTATCAAAAATAAATTAAGAATAAGCTATCAAATATAAAGATTTACAAACTAGTATTTTTATGTTCATTTATTGGAAACCCATAATATTAATTCTTTAGAAAGAATTGAAAAATCCATATTAATATCGTTACATTAATTTCATCTATATCTTAGAGCTATGAAAAATTAGTTACGTATGATGTTCTTACTAAAAATCATAACTTTAATTATGAACGCAAGAGAAAAGCTAATTATTCCTATGAAAGCAATTAAATCTACTAAAGAAACCAAAAAACCTAACTAGAAAGTAAGAAATAAATTATTTAAGCACTAAAGAGATGGAAGAAAATGAAACCAAGCTTTTCAGAGGTCCAATATGGCGGCCATTTCCTCAATAGCATGCAATCTCAATTTTATTAATAATTAAATAGAGCACAAAAATCATGATAATTCTACAAGCATTACATCATATAAATAGACACCGGATACAAAATCCTAATCTAGATAGCCTACTAGCTCTAAAATTACACAAAATCCAATGAAAACCTCACTGTTGACTCAGTAAAGTTGCCACCAAAAACCTCACTATTCAGCGGTGTTCAATGCATATGAAAAGTCTCCAAATCCACATGTGATTTAGCCCAAAAATCTGACATGGAAAATCGCAATATCGCCGCGAAATGGCAGCCATTGCCACCATTTTAGAAAAAGTTGGTAATGAGTATTATATTTTGCATATTTCGACTCATATTTTATATATTTTTATATATAAATAATTGCTACTCGGGTATATTTAGTGTGTTTTTAGATACAACAAAGGATATTTAAGGAAGAAAAGAAGATGAAGCAAATTTGTCAAGAATATGAGCAAAAAAATTCAATTAAAGTGAAGACAGAAACTCAAGTGCAGCAGCAGCAATTTCAAGAGCATATTCAGCCAAGATAAAACTTAAATTGGAAACTTTTGTGTAGAAGAAATTTGTAGATCTCGGAATTACCTTTAAAACGAGTCTAAGAACAGCTCAATCTGAGTTCGTATTCAAACGTGATGGCCATTTTACTAAAATACTATAGAATGAAATCCGATCTAGTGGGCTACGGGTGTGCTGAACATAGTTTCAGATTTTGGACCTGAAAAATAGCATTTTGAGCAATCTAATTTCAACTATTGGTTTCTAATACCTATGGATTGAATTAGGATTATATATCTTGAGATTAGTTTGTATTTGATTAGAATTATATCTTTTGTACTGAGTTTGAGTAGGAGTAGGATTATGTTTAGATTATAAAAACCCCATGAATTCTTGTAGATTAGGGAGAACTTTTAGATGTAATTTTGTACTCTTGATTAAATAAAGAATAGGGTTTTGCCAAAGGGGTGACGGCCACCATACTGCGCTTCAGAGGTGACTCCATTGTTCATAAGTGCTTTCTAGTAAGTAGAAATATTTTAATTATTTTTTAAGATAGATTTAATTACGTTCTATTGTAAATCTTTAATAGTTTTCATAGAAAAATAGGATTTTTAATGCTTTCTAATAATAAAAATATAATCTCGCTAATTAGTAACATGAGCAGCTAATTTAGTTTAGCTCTAGAATGTAGATGAAACTAGGGATCCACCATTTAATTATTTTTTATTGATTTCTTTATAAAATAAAATAATAAAGACATGATATTTTAACAAAAAGATTAAAATACAATAACTCGTAGATTAATACTTTGATTGGTTATACATGAGTTAAGTTTCTTGATAATCTATACTTAGTTAGGGTTTGGAGTTGTTGTTTTTCATCTTTTTTATGGAATTATTTAACGATTTAGTTTATTTTTATGAAAGGTAGTATATTTGATGAGTTATACTTGCACATCATTTGATAGCTCATACTTAGAGCACTTTAAATAACGATTAAAATTAAAAGATAAGTTTTTAAGATAAGAAGAAGATATTAGAAGTAATATATAGTTGTGAACTGGTGGATTCTATTCCTAGGCTAATTAGAATAACAAAAAATCAATTCATAACTCATAATTAGCTTGTTAGAATAATAGAATTATAAAGATAGTAAAACACCTTAGATTCTCAAGGGAATGACCTATTTGCGCTACAACATACACTCTACGCTTGCAGTAGATTTATCATATCACTTTTTTGGCATTGTTGTTGGGGATCAATGGTATTTTCTTATTTTTTCTAAATGTTTTATAGGCTAACAGTATGTGTTGAGTGTGTGATGAGTGTTATATGTTGCATAATTATATCCTCCTTATTATCTATTTTTGTATATAAATAATGCTACTCGGGTATTTTTAGTTTGTTTTTCAGGTAATCTGATTCTATAAAGAGATAGCATAAAATCATAGCTGATTAGGAAACTAATCTCATAAAAGAGTTTAAAGAGAGCAAAATTACAAGATTAGGTTGCTGCAAAGAGTCAAACTCCAATACAGTCATCAGAATCAAAAGGTTAAGACAAGAGACTCATGCAGGAGAAAAACCAGAAGAATTAATCATATTTGTGCTGCTATTTGGCGGCATTAGCCGCCACTTGGCAGCAGAGAGTGGGGCCCACTGGGTGATTTTTCTGTGAGGGTTTCAATGTAATTTTATAGTTTTTCAGTTGTATCAAAATTAGGGTTTGGTTTTTGAACCTTATATATTAGTCGTATCCTTATAATCTAGGGTTTCATATAGATATTAATCATCGAGGAAGTAGGAGATAATTTGTACTCGGATTTTATTAATAAAAATTAGGGTTAGCTGAAGCGTGATGGTCACAATACCGACTCTAGCGGTAACTTTTGATGTTCATCAATTTTTCTTAGCTCTTCTAATTGCTTTCTAGTTTAGATTTATATTTATTTCTAGATTAGTTTAATTACTTTCATGAATAAAAATAGGATTTTGTTAACTAAAACTATGAGTAGCTATTTTAGCTTAGCTCTAGGATGTAGATGAAACTAGAATCCACCATGTAGTTGCTCTCTAGTATTTTTTTTCCTAATTAAAATAAAAAGACATGATTTTTCTATGAAAAGATTACAATACAAGAACTCGTAGATTAATATTTTGATAGGTTATAATTGATTTAAGTTTCTTGATAGCCTATACTTAGTTAGGGTTTGGGGTTGTTGATTTTTATCTTCTTCATCGAATTATATAATGATTTAATTTGCTTTTATGAAAAGTAGCTTTTTTGATGAATTATGCTTGCACACTACTTGATATCTCATGCTTAGAATACTTTAAGTAAAGATTAAAACTAAAAGATCAAATTTTTTTATAGGAAGAAAATAATAGAAGTAATTCATGGTTGGAAACTAGTAGATTCTATATTATAGGCTAATTAGATCAATTCAACTTCAAATTAGAATCTTTGGTTAGTCCGTTAGAATAATAGGAATAGCGAGAACGCAAAAACACCTTAGATCCCTGTGTGAACGACTTGTACAGTGCTACAACGATACTGTGCGCTTGCAGTAGATTTTACCCATCAAGTTTTTGGCACCGTTGCCGAGAATCGACGGTATTTTTCTTGCTTTTTCTAACGTTTTACGGGTTAACAGTGTGTTGAGTGTGCAGAAACTTGAAAGTTTAGATACAAGAAGCACAAAGGGACGAAAAGAGTCTCGAAAGTGCAATGCAAAAACCAGAGATCAAAACTCTCTGGTTTTGCCGCTAAATAACGGCAATTACCGCCGTTTAGCGGCACTTTTGGTGAGTTTCTCCCCCTCTTTTTCTCTGATTCTGTAGTTTGGGTCCCTGGCTCTGTAAAAAATTAAAAAAAAATAGAACTTATAGGACATCACATCTTTTATTTGATCATAACTCTTCCACTGTTTTATCTCCACTACACCCCACTTCTTGCATTAGTTTAGGAAATTCATGCTTTAATTCACGGTCGCTGGTTCATGCCACATTGGACCCGTAATCAATTTGGTCGACTAGTGTCATCAGATTCGTTCATAGGTGACAAGATGGACCAACCGAACCCGATCTTTCAGAATCGATGTTACCCGTTGCGCACATCATTACCATAAGGCATCAAATTTCCACATGCAGCGGGTAATTACTATGAATTGAAGTCGCAGTACATTAGCATGCTTCCTAAATTCATTGGTTCTGATTCAGAGGATGCATATATCTTTATTAGTGAATTTCAGGAAGTATGCGTGATGATTAAACTGCAACACTTATCGGAGGACGCAATTAAACTCCACTTCATCCCCTTTGCACTCAAGGATAATACCAAGAAGTGGTTATACAATATGCCTATTGATTCAATCACTACTTGGAATGAATTTGTTACGGTGTTTCTTAAAAAGTATTATCCCACGCACAAGATGGTAAGAATTCGAAATCAAATTAATCAATTCGGTCAAGTGCCGGGATAACCCTTTTGGAAATACTTAGAACGGTTCACGAATTTATTAGCTCAGTACCCCTACCATGCGATAGAAAAGTGGCAGTTGTGTCAAATCGTGTATGAAGAACTCGATTACACATCCAAAACTCTTATTGAGTCCATGTGTCACGGGGTGTTTATGAGAAAGAATAAGGATGAAGTATGGGACTTTCTTGAGGACCTATCATGGAAGACTATGCAGTGGGAGAGTCCTGCTGAGAAATTCAGTGCTTCAATTTCTATACATAAGGGTGGGATCCATCGTGTCGACAGATCTATAGCTGTCGAAGCTAAAATTGCAGCCCTTTTGAGAAGAATTGAGACATTAGAGACTCCTAGTGCTCCACCAACGAGTCAAGTGAATCAAATCCAAAGTCCCATATATTTTAATTGTGAAACTCCAAATCACGTTATGGAGGAGTATCCATTATTAATGAATCACATGGGTCCCACACTTAAACAAGCTAACGCCTTGTATCAACAACCCATGAATAATCCTTACGCTCTTACATAAAATCCTGGCTAGAGGAACCACCAAATCTCTCATAGGGTCAACAGCAATATCAGGGAGCTCTGAACCCCAACATACAGGCTCCAGCTACTGGTCAGTTTTCAAGACCAAATGTGGGTCCTTATCAACACCCAAACTCTTCAAATTATGGGAACAATCAGAATAGACCACCTACCCAAAACCACTCACATCCACAACAGGGGTCTAATAATGATCAAGAAAAGCGACTTCAGTCACTTGAGGTGAACGTTGAAAATCTTCTCAAGTCTCAATCCAACCTTGACATGCATATGTTCAGTCTTGACGCGCACATGCAAAATCTTATGAAAATGTTAACTGATTTTATTCAAAGAACATATCATCACCTGCTCGTGAACTCTCAATCTATTAAGAATGTAGAGCAGCAGGTTGGACAATTAGCGAGTCAAATAAGTGAACGTGGCAAAGGTACTTTTCCACGTTAACTCCTAACAAACCCTAATGCCAGTTTCTCAAACTCTAATCAGCCGCATGTTCACCAATGCAATGTCATTCACATGCTCATATATGGCAAGCAAGTGGACAATAATGTAGCTATGCCTCTGATCTCACTCTTACTATTTCACAGGCTACACCATCTTTTCCACCTCTTCTCCATGACCATCTCCATCACCTCCATCACCATCACATACTCATTCAAAAGAACCTATTGCTAAGCCCAAAGTACCATATCCCAATTGGCTTAGGAAGATTTCACTGCAAGTAGAGAAGATTCTTGTAATATTTCAGTAGATGAAAGTTAATATTCTACTCCTTGACATTATACAACAGGTTCATACTTATGCCAAGTTTCTCAAGAATTTGTGTATTAAAAAACGAGCAAGAAACATTCCTGAGAAAGTTTTTCTTGCTGCAAATATATCACAAATCCTCTCTAACTCCTTGTCTGTCAAGTACAAAGATCTAGGTTCCCCAATAATCTCATGCGTTATTAGGAACACTACATTTGATAGGGCGTTGCTTGATATAGGGGCAAGTGTAAACTTGCTTCCTTACACTGTTTATCAGCAACTGGGGTTAGAAAAAGTTCAACCTGCCAAGGTCACATTATAGTTAGCTGATCATTCGATCAAGAGACCACTTGGTATAGTTGAAGATATGCTCATTAAGGTCGGCGAATTCATCTTTCCTATAAACTTCATTGTCTTAAAAACTGAGCCGATCTACAATCCACGGACCCAAATTCTCATATCTTGGGTAGACCATTTCTTACAACATCAAATGTATTAATTGATTACAGGAGTGGCCTCATGAAGCTATCACTTGGGAATATGACTGTGGCTTTGAACATATTCATTATGGATGAGTACACAATGAGCTCTCTCATTGAGGCAAACATGATTCACAGTGTGCACTCTCATTCTACCTCTTGCACTGATGATGAACCCTCATTTGAGTAAATTTTTGAAGATGAACTCATTATTAGATGAATTGGCACATATTGATTCTATGTATGATGATACTTTAGCTCGTGTGCCACTGATTTATGAGCAAACTTTTTAGAATTTGTTTGCAAAGGAGTCGCATTACTTTGTGAGTTAGAAGGGCCACCACCACATTTACTTAATCATATAGTACTCTTCTTAACTCACGATATTTCTACATGTATGCTTGTTACTAACAATAATTGGCAGGTTTATAATGAAGAATCTTTTAACTTAATTATTAATGCTTATATGTAGACAAAGAAAAAGCGAGGGTGGCATAAGATAAAGACAGATAATTTCGTGACTTATAGGAGGATGATGAGATACAATAATGCGCATACTTCACGTTTAAAATGCACACACTATGAAAGTGGGAAGCGATCGAGAGGTCGTAATTGCTTTCCTTGCATTAATAGGGTAACGATATTGAGATCGTAACATTTTACGACTCTAATTAATTGTATAGTATTTGTATAATAGTTTTCATATTTATTTTATCACCCTTGGTTTGTGTATGAGGGCATACACGAGTTTAGATATGGGGGAGTGGGTTAGACTATTTTCTTCATATTTTTTCTAGGATTTTTAGTTTTTTTTAGTATTTTTATTTTATTTTTTTAGATTTTTGGGTTTCTTTATTTTATACTTCGAGTAGCTTATAGGGTAACTAACAAAAAAATAAATAAATAAATAAAAACTAATTTTTTTTTTATATATTTTTATCAATAGATCAACCTAATTACGAATAAAGGAATAAGTTTAGATTTGGGATTTGATAAGAGAGTAGATTGGACGATACACTCAGAATTTTATGAATAAGATTAAAATCCAAAAAATAAATATTGCTAACAGTAATTTTGAGGCAAGTATACATCTATTTTTCACTTTACAATAGTTTATTAGGTTAAAGATAAGGATAATAACGATTAAGTAAGTCTTCTTTCTCTAAACAAGAAAAGAAATAAAGAGAGAGAATAAAAAAAATGGAGTGCGCCTGGTATTAAGACAATAGTCTCAAGAGTGAAAAAAAGAGTATGATCCGAGTAATCGGGTACTTTGCTCCTAAGTAAGCGTGAATATTCGCATGAAAGGTGAAATATTCTTAAAAAGAGAAAAAAAAGAAAAAATTGTTATGAGAGAGGAGATAAATTATAAGTTAGAGTTGGAGTTCAAGGCCGAAATAGATTATCACACGTGCACGTAGATGTATAGGAGTCAATGTATTACCTATTCAAAGGTATTGAAAGATAGAATTTAAATTTTTAATTAAAATGATAAGTGTATCTGATATGACGCTTGATTTGAAAATTGATAATCTAAATGCGTTCATGAGTTTGTATATTAGTGAGATTAATTGAAGAAAATATTTTTAAAAAAAAAGAATTTTTTTCTGTTGTATAAAATTTTTATTTTTATTTATTTTTTATTATCCTTATTTTTATTTTCTTTATTCCTTAATCTATTTTCTTTACGAATTTTATGGGTATATTTACTACAAACCCTTACGAGACACAACTCGTCCACTAGGGTAACCTAGGGGTTTAAAGGTTTGTTGCACGTGCTAAGTACAATCGCGATTCCTGTAAATGTGAGCTAGGATTTCTCTTTTGAGGTTTAGGTTTTGTTCGAGGACTAGCAAAATATAGGTGTGGGGGTGTGATGAGTGCCATATGTTGCATATTTATAGCCTCCATATTATCTATTTTTGTATAAAAATAATGCTACTCGGGTAATTTTAGTTTATTTTTCAGGTAATCCGATTTCCTATAAAGAGATAGTATAAAATCAGAACCGGATTAGAAAACAAAGCCAATAAAAAAGTTTAAAAAGAGCAAAGCCACAAGATTAGGATGCTGCAGAGAGTCAAAATCTAATACAGTTAGCAGAATCAAAAGATCAAGACAAGAGACTCACGCAGGAGAAAACTAGAAGAATTCATCATATTTTTTCCGCTATTTGGCGGCAGAGAGTGGGGCCCAGTGGCTGATTTTTCTGTGAGGCCTTCGACGTAATTTTGTAGTTTTTCAGTTATATCAAAATAAGGGTTTGATTTCCAAAGCCTATATATTGACCGTATCCTTGTAATCTAGGTTTTATATAGAGATTAATCATAGAGGAAGTAGGAGATAATTTGTACTCAGATTTTATTAATAAAAATTAGAGTTTGTTGAAGGGGTGACGGTCACAATACCGATTCCAGAGGTAACCTTTGTTATTCATCATTTTTTTCTCAGTTGATCTCTTCTAATTACTTTCTAGTTTAGAATTATATTGCTTTCTACATTAGATTTAATTGCTTTCATAAATAAAAATAGGATTTTGTTAACTAGAACTATGAGTAGCTAATTTAGCTTAAATTTAGGATGTAAATGAAACTAGAATCTACCATGTAGTTGCTCTCAAGTATTTTCTTCCTAATTAAAATAATAAAGACATGATTTTTCTATGAAAAAAATAAAATACAAGAACTCGTAGATTAATATTTTGATAGGTTATACCTGAGTTAAGTTTCTTGATAGCTTATGCTTAGTTACGGTTTAGGGTTGTTGATTTTTATCTTCTTCATCAAATTATTTAATGATTTAGTTTGTTTTTATAAAAAAAAAAAAGTAGTTTCTTTGATAAGTTATACTTGCACACTACTTGATATCTCATGCTTAGAATTCTTTAAGTAAAAATTAAAACTAGAAGATCAAATTTTTTTTAATAGGAAGAAGATAATAGAAGTAATTCATGGTTGGAAACTAGTTGATTCTATATCCTAAGCTAATTAGATCAACTCAGCTTCAAATTAGAATCTTTAGTTAGTACGTTAGAATAATAGGAATAGCGAGAATGCAAAAACACCTTAGATTCCTGTAGGAACGACATGTACAATACTACACTGACACTGTACGCTTGCAGTAGATTTTACACATAAATGTGTAAGGACCTGGAGGTTCAGTTACAGAAAGCAAATAGAATGAGAGAAGACATAGGAGTACACTGCAAAAACTAGGGAGTCAAACACCCTGTGCTTGGCAATTGCCGCTAAGCAGCGGCAATTGCCACTGTTTAGCGGCAAATTTCGTGAGTCTCTCCCCTTATTTCTCTCTGGTTCTGTATTTTGGTTCTCTAGTTCTGTAAAAGAACACAAAAAAAATAAAAAAAAATTAGAAACCGTAGGACATCACTTTTTTTTATCATATTTCTTCCACCGTTTCATCTCACCACACCTCACTTCTTGCATTAGTTTAGGAAATTCATGCATCCATTCACGGTCATTGGTTCATGCCACATTGGACCCATGATCAGTTTAGTCGACTTGTGAGATCAGATTTGTTCATGAGAGACAAGATAAGCCAACCAATCCCTATCCTTCAATATTGATGTTCCCGTTATACACATCATTACCATCATGTATCAAACTTCCACACGCAATGGGTAATCACTATAAACTAAAACCACAATACATCAACATACTTCCTAAATTTACTGGTTCTGATTCTGAGGATGCATATCTCTTTATTAGTGAAATTTATAAAGTGTGCATGATGATTAAACTGCAACACTTGTCAGAGGACGCAATTAAGCTTCGCTTCATTCTATTCGCTCTCAAGAATAATGCTAAGAAGTGGTCATACAGTATGCCTACTGATTCAATCACTGCTTGGGATGAATTCGTTACAATTTTTCTTAAGAAATATTATCTCACGCACAAGACGGCAAAAATTCAAAGTCAAATTGATCAATTACATCAAGTACTGGGAGAACCCTTTTGGAAATACTTAGAATGGTTCAAAGATTTATTAGCTCAGTACCCCCACCATGCCACAGAAAAGTAGTTGTTGTGTCAAAATGTGTACAAATGACTGGATTACACATCCAAAACTCTTCTTAAGTCCATGTGTCAGAGAGAGTTTATGAGAAAGAATGAGGATAAAGCATGGGACTTCCTTGAAAACCTATCGTGGAAAACTATGCGGTGAGAGAATCCCACTGAAAAACCTAATGCATCAACTTCTGTATATAAGGGTGGAATCTATAATATCGACAGCTCTATAGCTGTCGAGACTAAGATTGCAGTCCGTATAAGGAGAATTGAGGCATTAGAGACTCTTAGCGCTCTACCAGTGGGTCAAGTCAATTAAATTCAAGTTTCACATGTTTTAACTGCGGAACTCTGACTCATGTTATGGAGGAGTGTTCATTATTAATGAGCCCAATGGGTCCAATACTTGAGCAGGCTAATGCCTTATATCAATGACCTATGAACAATCATTACACTCCTACATATAATCCTTGTTGGAGGAACCACCTAAATCTCTCAGGGGGTCAAGGGCAATATTAGGGAGCCCCCAATCCTAACATACAGCCTCCATCTCATTGGTCAGTTCCTGAGACCTAACGTGGGTGTATTTCAACACCCAAATGTTACGAATCAAGGGAACAATCAGAATAGACCACCTATATATAATCAATCATATCCACAGTAGAGGTCTAACAATGATTATGATAGACGACTAACGACACTTGAAAGGAATGTGGAGAACCTTTTCAAGACAACGTCCAATTTAGATATACAAATATAAAATTTAATGAAAATGTCTACTGACTTTATATAATGGACTGACCAACAACTTTTTACAAGTTCTAAGTCGATCAAGAATATAGAGTAGCAGGTTGGACAGTTAGTCACACAACTGGTGAATGGGGGTCGGGTACCTTTCCGAACCAACTAATAATAAACTTCTGCTCTAACTCATCTCAATCTATTTCATACCATATTCACCAATGCAATGCCATTCACATGCTTAGATCTGGTAAGCAAGTGGACAATAATGTAACCATGCCCCCTAATATCACTCCAACTATACCGCAAACTACACCATCGTTTCCTTCTCTCTCTTCACGTCTATCTCCATCACCTCCATTACCATCACATGCTCATTCGGAAGAACCTGTTCCTAAGCCGAGAGCACCATATCCCAATCGACTTAGAAAGCCTTCACTGCAAATAGAGAAGATCCTTGAAACATTTCAGCAGGTGAAGGTTAATATTCCACTCCTTGATATTATATAACAGATTTCCATTTATACTAAGTTTCTCAAGGATTTGTGTACTAAGAAACGAGCAAGAAACGTTTCTAAGAAAATTTTTCTTTTTACAAATATATCGCAAATCCTCTCTCCTTACCTGTCAAATACAAAGATCCAGGTTTCCTCACAATCTCATGCACTATTGAGAACACTACATTTGTTAAGGAGCTGTTTGATCTAGAGGCAAGTGTCAACTTGCTTCCTTACACTATTTATAAGCAACTGGGATTAGAAATACTTCAACCTACTAAAATCACATTATAGCTAACTGATCGTTCAATCAAGAGACCACTTTGTATGGTTAAAAATATGCTCATTAAGGTTGGCAAGTTTATCTTTCCAGTAGACTTCATTATTTTAAAAACTGAGCCGATTTCCAACCTGTGAAATTAAATACCTGTTATCTTGGACAGACCATTTTTTGCAACTTTAAATGCATTAATTGATTGCAAGAATAGCCTCATGAAGCTATCATTTGAAAATATAACTGTGACATTAAATATATTCAATATGGATGAGCACACAACGAGCTCTCTCATTGAGGAAAATATGGTTCACAGTTTACACTCTCATTCTGCCTCTTGCGCTGATAATGACCCTCATTTGAGCAAATTTTTGAAGATGAGCTCATGTTATTAAACCAATTGGCATATAGCAACTCTTCGTATGATAATACTTGTGCAAATATGCCATTTATTTATGAGCAAATCTTGAGGATTTGTTTGCAAAGGAGCTCGCATTACAGGATTTGTTGGTTCACTTGATCACATTTCACTCTTCACACCTCACAATATTCCTACATGTGTGCTTATTACTAACAATAATTGGCAGATTTATAATGAAAAATTCTTTAACCCAATTATTAATGCTTATATATGGACAAAGAAAAAGCGAGGACGGCATAAGAAGGAAAAAACTAATTTCATAATTTATAGGAGGATGATGAGACACAACAATACACTCACTTCACATTTAAAATGCATACACTATAAAAGTTAAAAGCGATTGAGATGTCGTAACCGCTTTCAATGCATTAATAGGGTGATGATATTGAGATCGTCACTTTTAAATTTTTGGGTTTCTTAATTTTACACTTTGGGTAGCTTTACGAGTATGAATTTTTTTTTGAAAAAATCAAAAAAATCTAAAAAAAAAAAGAGAAAAATATTTTCTTCAATAAAACAACTTAATTACAAATAAGAGAATAAATTTAGATTTAAAATTTAATTCGAGAGTGGATTGGATAATACACTTAGAATTTTATAAAAAAATAAAAATCTGAAAAATAAATACCGCTAATAATAGTTTTGAGATAAGTATATATCTATTTTTCACTTCAGAATAGTTTATTAGGTTAAGGATAAAAATTATAACGATCGAGTAGTCTTTTCTCTCTAAACAAAAAAAAAGAAAAAAAAAGAATAAAGAGGTGAGCCTGGTATTTAAGGCAGTGATCTTTAGAAATAAAAAAATAACAAATTTTTTAAGAATTACTAAGGAGTTGGGTCTTTACACATAAGTAAGTATGAATAATCACACGAACGGTGTTTTTAAGAGATAGAGCATGATCCAATTAATTGGGTTTTTGCGCCTAAGTAAGTGTAAATTTTCGTATGATAGGTGAAATATTCAGAGTATGATCAGAGTAATAAGGTATTTGCATCTAGGCAAGCGTGAATTTTCGTATGAAAGTGAAATATTCACAAAAAATGAAAAAAGAAAAGTAAAAAAAAGAAAAGAAAAAATTGTTTAGAGAGAAGAGATGAATCATGAGTTAGAGTTTCAGTTCAAAACCAAAGTTGACTATCACACATATACGTAGATGTATAGAAACCAATAAATTATCTATTAGTGGATATTGAAAGATAGGATTTGAATATTTGATATGATACTTAATTTGAATACTGATAATCTAAATACGTTTTTGAGTTTGTATATTAGTGAGGTTAATTGTAGAAAATATCAAAAAGAAAAAAAAGATTTTTCTTTCTTTTGTATAAAATTGTTGTTTTTCTTGATTTTTGGTTGAAAAAAAAGATTTTTCTTTCTTTTGTATAAAATTGTTGTTTTTCTTAATTTTTGGTTATCTTTATTTTTCTTTTCTTTATTTCTTTATCTACCTTCTTCACAAATTTTATGGGTATATTCACTACAAACGCTCACGAAACACAACTCGTCCACTAGGGTAATTTAGGGATTTAACAGTTTGTTGCACATGCTAAGTGCAATCGCGATTTCTACGAAAGTGAGTTAGTAATTTTTGTTTTCTTTTTAGGTCTAGGTTTTGCTCGAGAACTAGTAAAAGATAGGTGTGGGGTGTGATAAGTGTTATATTTTGCATATTTTCTCTCATATTTATCTATTTTTATATATAAATAATTTCTATTCAAGTATATTTAGTGTGTTTTCATAGGTAACAAAGTATTTGTAGGGAAGAGAAGAAGATGAAGCGGATTTGTTAATAATATGAGCAAAGAAAGTCAATTAAAGTGAAGATAGAAACTCAAGTGCAGCTGTAGTAACTTCAAGAGCATATTCGGCTAAGGAAAATTTTACACTAGAAAATTTTATATAAGAGGAATTTCTAGATCTCGGAATTATCTTTGAAACAAGTCTAAGAACAGCTCAATCCGTGTTCTTATACAAAAGTTATGGCTATTTTACTGAAATGCTGCAAAATAGAAAATCCGATCCAATGCGCTACGGGTGTACTGAACTTAATTTCATATTTTGGACATAAAAAATAGTATTTTGAGCCATCTAATCTCAACCATTGGTTTCTAATACCTATGGATTGAATTAGGATTATATACCTTGAGATTAGTTTGTATTGGATTAAAATTATTCATTTGTACTAAGTTTGAATAGGAGTAGGATTGCGTTTGAGTTATAAAAAGCCCATGAATCTTTGTAAATTAGGGAGAGATTTTTAGATGCAATTTTATACTCTTGATTATCAATAAAAAATTAGGTTTTGCTAAAAGGGTGACAGCTGCCATACGCACTCCAGAAATGACTCCATTGTTTAGAAATACTTTATAGTAAGTAGAGATATTTTAATTTTTTTTTTTTAGATAGATTTAATTATTTTCTAGCATAGATCTTTAATAGCTTTAATAGAAAGATGGGATTTTTAATGCTTTCTAATAATAAAAATATAATCTTACAAATTAGTAACATGAGTAGCTAATTTAGTTTAACTCTAGGATGTAGATGAAACAAGAAATCCATCATGTAATTATTTTTTATTGTTTTCTTTCTAAATAAAATAATAAAGGCATGATATTTCAATGAAATGATTAAAATACAATAACCCATAAATTAATATATTAATAAGTTATACTCGAGTTAAGTTTCTTGATAGCTTATGCTCAGTTATAGTTTGGAGTTATTGATTTCCGTCTTCTTCATATAATTATTTAACAATTTAGTTTATTTTTATGAAAAGTAGTATTTTTGATAAGTTATACTTATACATCACTTGATAGCTCATACTTAGAGCAGTTTAATTAAAGATTACAATTAAAATATCAGTTTTTATGATAGGAAGAAGATAACATAAGTAATACATGATTGTAAACTAGTGGATTCTATATCCTAGGCTAATTAGAATAACAAAATATCAACTTAGAACTCATAATTAGCTTGTTAGAATAATAGAATTATAAAGACAACAAAATACCTGAGATCCTCATGGGAACGACTTGTTCGTGCTACAACCAACACTGTGCATTTGCGTAGATTTATCACATCAGTTGGTATTCTGGCTACCAAATTTTAGCACTTATCTCTAGCCTCGAGTCTTCTTCTTTCCATGACTTGGCTCTTGATTCTCAACTCTGAACTCTATGGCTCTTTATGTTTCTCATTTCGACTCCTTTTGGACTCACTTTTTGCTGGTCTTCAACTAATTCCATGCAATTCTCATAGCAATGGTACCTAACCTGAAAAGTAACAAAAATACTTGAGTAACATTTTTTATATATAAAAATAAAAAATATGGTATATAAATATACCAATATAGCATTCATCATATCCTACACCTATCTTTTGCTAATTATTGAATAAAATCTAAATTTAAAAGGAAAAAGAAAAATCTTAACTCACATTTGCAGGAATCGCAATTATACTTAGCACGTGCAACAAGCCATTGAGTCCCTGGGTAATCCAAGTGGATGAGTGTTTACCTTGAATATATCCAAAAAATCCAAGAAATAAAGTTTTTAAGAAATAAAAAGAAAATAAGGATAACAAATAATCATTAAAAATAAAAACTCTTAAACTAATAAAATAATATGTACAACAAAAGAAAGCAAAAAGTTTTTGGAATGTTTTGCAATTAATCTCACTAAAATCAAGAGTGCATTTAGATTATCATTTTTTAATTCAAGTTCAATATCAAAATACACTTGTCATTTTAATCAATACCCACTAATTAGTAATCTTTGGTTCCTATACATCTACCTGCATATGTGATAGTTTATTTCGATTTTAAACTCAAACTCTAGCTTTTAATTTATCTTTTTCTTTGATATTTTTTTTACTCCTATATGTGTGTGTGCACGTGCGCTCATATTTCACCTTTCTTGTGAGTATTCACGATTATTTAGGTACAAATATTCGATTTCTCGAATTATACCCAATTTCATAAAAATATTGTTCATGTGAGGAACACATATCTAACTACTTAATTTATTTAAGAATTTTTATTTATTTACAAAGGATCATCACCTTAGTACTAGGCTCACCTCTTTATTCTTCTTTTTTTTTTCTTTCTATTTTTGTATTTCTTTAGAGAGAAAAATTACTTCATTATTATTGTTTTTAACCTAATAAACCAGCATGAAGTGAATGAAACAAATATATAATTATCTAAAAACTACAATTAGGGATATCTATATTTTGGATTTTGATTTTTAGCTAAGACTCTAAGTGTATTATCTATTCTTGTGTCCTATCAAATCTAATAAATCTACTCTAACATTTTTAATGAGTTTGATGTCTCATAGAAAGTATTTTTAAAATTTTAATATTTGTTAAATAAAAAGGAAACAAAAAACTTTTTGCTTGTAGAAGATAAAAAAAATATACAAAAAGAACCTAAAAACTTCTCAAAGTAAATCCAAAAATTCCAAAAGAAATATAAACTAAAATAAAATAAAATTCCAAGAAAAGAAAGTACAAATCTCTTTCACTACACCAGAACTCCTGTATTTCTTCATACATGAATCAGTAGTAACAAAATAAATATGCACATTGTTTTACAAATAATATATAAGTAATGAGGATTCTAAAAAAACCACGATCTCATCAAGATCACTCTATTAACGTATGGAAAATGGTTACAATCTCTTGATTACTTCCCACTCTCATAATATGTGCGTTTTAGGCAGGAAGTAGGTGTGTGTAAGAATCCCATCAACCTGCTACTAGTCTTGAAATTTCCTTGGTATTTTTTATGCCTCCTTACTTCCTCTTTTTCCACATGCAAATATTGATTTTGTTAAAAAAAATAAATCTTTAATGCATATATCCCAATCATCATAAGTATCAAACAAGCATGTTGGAATATCATGAGATCTAAATAGGACACCACTATCAAGTTAGTTATGGATTGTGAAATATGATGGCCTTTCTAACTCAGGGAGTAACTTGACCTTCTCTACAAACAAATCCTTAAACCTTTGCTCATTAGTGGGTGGCACACTCGCAAAAGTGTCATCATACTTAAAGCCAATCTGTGCCAACTCATCTAATAAAATGAACTCATCTTCAAAAATTTGCTTGAATATGGATTCAACATCAGCACTAGAGGTGGAATCCATGTGTATACCATGAACCATGTCTCGTAATTGCTCATTTATATTAAATATATTCAATGCAACAGTCATATTCCCAAATTATAGCTTCAGGAGGCTACTTGTGAAATTGATTAATATATTTAAAGTTGTAAGGAATAGTTTGCTTAAAACAACAAAAATTTGATTTCATGGATTGGAGGTTGGCACAGTTTCTAAGACAATAAAGTAAATAGGAAAGATGAACTCATTGACCTTGATGAGCATGAATTCAATCATACAAAGTGATCTGTCGACCGAACGATTAGCTAGTTGTAATGTGACCTTGGTAGGTTAAAACTTTCCTACCCCCACTTACTGATACATAGTCTAAGAGAGCAAGTTGATACTTACCCCCTAAATCAAGCAATGTCCTTTCCAACATAATGTTCCCAATTGTGCAAGAAATTATGGAGGAACCTAGATCCTTATACTTTGACAGGAAATGAGTTAGAAAGGATTTGGTATATGTTAGCAGCAAGAAAACTGTAATGGGATAGTTTCTAGCTCACTTCTTACTACATAAATCTTTGAGAAACTTGGCATAGGAGAGAAACTATTATATAATATATAAGTGGAATATTGACTTTCACCTGCTAAAACGCTTCGAGAACCTTCTCTACTTACAGTGAAGGCTTCCTGAGCTGATTAAGATATGATGATTTCGACTTAGAAATAGGTTCATTAGATTGAGGATAGATGACAAAGGAGGAGATGGAGATGAGTGTAGACAAGAAGAGGAAGCGGTGATAATGTAACTTGTGGAACTGTAAGAGTGGGATATTAGGATATAGCTATATTGTTATCCATTTGCTTGCCAAATTAGATCATGTGGATGACATTGCATTGATGAACATGTGATTGAACAGACTAAGATAATTTGGTGTTGTGATTTATTATTGGTTGAATTGGAAAGGTATCCGACTGCCGCTCACTTAGTTATGTGGCTAACTGCCTAACCTACTATCCTAGACTCTAGATTGAAAGAGAATTTATAAGAAGTTGTTAGTTGGCCCATTATATAAAGTTAGTTGACAATTTTATTAGATTTTGCATACGTGCATTTAGGTTTGATGTCATCTTGAGAAGATTCTCTAACTTTGTCTCAAGTGATGTTAGTCATCTATTGTGATCATTGTTAGACCCATGTGGTGGGTAGGAAGAATTAGTTACAAGAGGTCTAACCTGGTTATTCGTAGAATTTGGACTAGTGGTTGGAGGATGTATCTTGGAAACTGGCCATTGGCTGGTTGATAAATGTTAGAGTTAAGGGCTCCCTGATATTACCCTTGACTCCACGAGAGATTTGCGAGTTATATGTTGGAGCGTATCGATTGTCCATTGGTCATGGATATAGTGCATTGGCTTATTCAGATATTTGACTCATGGGATTCATTAGAACTGGAAATTCCACAACGTGATTCGGAGTACGACAAACATGTGAGGATTTGTATCTGAATGACTTGTTACATGTAGAGCACCAGGACTTTCCTTATAAGGGTAGCAATCTTAACCTCGGCTACTATAGAGTTGTCTATGCTATTGATTGCTCCCTTATTCTTCAAAGTTGAGGTGTTGGGCTTCTCAATGGGGTTATCCCACTACATAATTTTCCACAATAAATCCTCTAAATATCTTATGCCTCTTCCTGATTCTTTCTAATAAACTCCCCTTAACACATGGACTCAAGAAGGGTCTTGGAAGTGTAATCAAGACCTTCGTACATGATTTTATATAACCACCACTTATCTGTCGCATGGTGGAGACACTGCGCTAAGAGATCTTTTAAATCATTCCAAATATTTCAAGAAAGGTTCTTACTGCATCTAACAGAATTGGTTTATGGAATTTCTTATTTTCACTATCTTATGCTCTAGATAGTATTTTTTAAGAAACATTATAATGAATTTGTCATATGAAGTGATTGAATCAGTGGACATACTATACAGCCACTTCTTGGCATTATCCTTAAGAGCGAACATGATAAAGCGTGATTGCATCCTCTGATAAGTGCTAAAGTTTAATCGTTACATATACCTTTTGAAATTCACTAATAAAATACAAGCATCTTTTGAATATGATCCAGTAAATTTAGGAAGCATGCTAATGTAATATGGTTTAAACTTGTAATTGTTATTTCCGGCTATTGGGAGCTTGATACATGATGGCAATAAGATGCGCATTGGGTAACAACGATCCGAAAAGATTGAGATTGGTGGGTCTACCTTCTATCCCTTAATAGAATCTAATCTCACGAGTCAACTGAATAGATCATGGGCCTATGTTGGCATAAACCAACAAAGAAGACAATAAATGTGTGGATGTCCTAGACTTGATAACTAGTCAAAGAGTGGTCAGACATGGATAGATGAGATAAAAAAAACAGTGGTAGAAGACATGGACAATGAAAACTTTGACTCAACCAACTCAAAATCAATTCTACTTAAGCACTTAAACTTACACCCAGACTCTATGTATGGAAATTCCTTGGGGCAAATGTTTAATAATTTTTATTCTTAACGATAATATACAGTATGAAAGGTAGTTTTAAAGTCAAGGAAGGGTGATGAAATCTCCGCATTATCTGATTAGTTTCTTAGATTGTGCTCTTAGATGGATTATAGAAATTATGCAATCTAAAAATGCAATAATTGAGAATACAATGCAATACATACCTTTCCTCCAGCAATCACTGACAAGATAAAATAAAAGATAATGCACCTTATGAACTGCCATAAAGTAATCGTTTTATTAAAATAAAGAAACCAAATATTAAAACAGGAAAAAGGTTGCAAGTACCTGCAGCTTTTGGTAGTGAAACCAAGGCCTTTGATAGAAAGAGAGTGAATTAACTATTCTAGAAAGCTAGCCTAAAATGCTCGAATCCCTTAAACTAACTATATAACAATGAATTCTATTTTCTTTCTTTCTTTTTAAAATATACAATCAAGTATAATAAAAAGTGATCTTTTTAATTTGGTTTTAATTGCAAGTATGTACTATGAAAAATAACTTTTTTTATTAAGTCTAACTATATCAAACCAACAATCATATAGACAAGACAAAGAATACCAATTTCAGACATGATCTAACTATAGATTATCAAAAATAAATTAAGAATAACATATCAAAGATTTACAAAATAGCATCTTTATATTCATCTATTAGAAAACAATAGCATTAATTCTTTAGAATGAAGAGAAAAACTCATGTTAAAATCATTAATTTAATTTCATCTATATTTTAGAGCTATGAAAAATTAGTAAGAGAAAAATAATTATTACTATAGGTCATTTTTTAAATTATGAAAGTAAGAGAAAAGCTAATTATTCCAATGAAAGTGACTAAGCCTACCTAAGAAAACATAAAAACCTAACTAGAAAGTAAGAAATAAATTACCTAAACATCAAAGAAATGGAAGAAGATACTACCAAGCTCTGCAGATGTCCGGTGTGGCGGCCTTCCCCTCAATAGCACTTAATCTAATTTTTTATTATAAATTAAAAAGAGCATAAAAGGCATGATAATTTCATGAGGATTACATCATATGACATTGGATACAAAATCCTAATTCAAATAGCCCTTTAGAGTTGTAAAATAACATAAAAACACAACAAAAAATCTCAGCTGCTGGCTCAATAAATTGCCACCAAATATTAGCCAGTGGTTAACACACATGAAAAGAATCCAAATCCACATGTGATTCAACTCAAAAAATCTGACCTAAAAAATTGCTAATATTGCGACCAAATGGTGGCTATTGCTGCCATTCAGCAACTAAAGCTGGTCTTCTGACTACAAGACCTTTGTTTCTTGATCTCTAGACTCTAGTCTTTTAACTTCCATAACTAGGTTCATGATTCTCAACTCTAAACTCTATGACTCTTTAGGTTTTTTTTGGCTAATTCCATACAATCCTCTCTGAGATTATACCTAACTTGAAAAGCAACTAAAAATAACCGAGTAACATTATTTATGTACAAAAACATATAAAATGTGGGATGTGAATATGCAAAATATAACACTCAGCAGGCTGCATAGGAGCCTCTCTTTACCTACTTCAACTACAAATAATTGAGCTAACTTTTCTTTACTTGACTGCATGTCTCCGACTTATTCTCCATTTTCTTTGTCAAATTGTACTCATTTTTCTTTACAAGCTATTTCTCATAGACTGTAAAAAGTTTAATTTATTTAAGATTAATAATCAATCAATCTATAGTTTAGTAAATTAAAAATTCAATATTTTTATTTTGTAATCTATTTCGTTTATAAGTACTAATATAATAAAAAAAATGATCCTCGAGAGAACAAGCTTGGATTACCACTCTTATACTACTTATCAATCTCTTGTACTTGGGAGTATGTGATATACATAGCAAATCAATAATCGAGCAATATAAGTACTGATTATATAAAAAAGTATCTGGAAATACGTACAGAACTAGGAAGTAAGATAAATATACATATACAAGCCAAAATGATATATACAAAAAAAAAATAAAGATCCTATGAGAGACAGCTATTGGTGCTCGACCTGTCCTTGAAAGTAGGGATTTTTGAGAGGTGGGTCCTCCTCCTCAGGTCCCACCGTCATGGCTACTGGATTTGGAGAGTGATAAATCCCATAGTTTAGAATCCAAATAAAAATACAAATCCAAACTCGTGAAATGTTATAAAAACTATATAAAAGTGTGTGTGTGGCATGCTAGTAGGAAACAACGTAAAAGATGTGTACATATGAATCTGGGAGTATGTGATATGCATAATGGAACATGAATCATGAAGTACATAGTATATATAATATAGCATGATCATGCATATGATTTGTGAAGTACATGGCATATATAGAATAATGTGATTAAGCTAATTAATGCACATTCCATCCTATTAGTTTGCAACTGAATAGTGAGAATATTCACACGTTTTAGGTGTCTACCATGCATACCCGGTACCACAACCCCAAGTACTGATCGCCATATGAACCAGATGGCATGCCGCTATGCACGCTAGATATCATGTGCATACCCGGGATCACGGCATCAAGTATCAATCTCCACATGAACCGAATGGCGTACCACTAAACACATAAGAAAACTAGTGGTGCCAGTACACAGATTGGCAGATGTATCCAACAAGATAAGAAACTCCCACAATATATTTTCATTCCACCATTCATTTTCCCATAATAATATATGCTAAGTCTCAATGTGTCAATGAGGCATATTTAACTAAGATTCATATATCGATAGCCATGTGTATATGAAACGATACATATGGCAATATTGGTAAGTACAAGAGTTATAAAATATGTTCACATACGCGAGATATCATTTCCAAATAAGAAAACCATGTACATGTAATAATATAAGTAGCTAAACATGTATAGGTAATTCTTGTTTGCCTGAAAAATTAAATTTTCCTTCCATTAAAAATTTACATTGAAATTACAGTAAGAAAAGAAAATTACAAGATAATCTCGAGATTACAAGAATAGGAAAACGATTGATTTCGATTTCCCTTTTTTTATATATGGGTTCTAGTAGCGGTGGAGTCTCGTGATGCACTCCATTGACGGTCCGATCTGGGTTGGGAAGACAAGAATCTCTTTGGAACTCCTCTATTGAACTTCAGAAGAAGACGCTTCTGAGATCTCTTTTTTTAAAGAGTCGGCCCCTCTGGAAAAATCCCTTATTTTCTGAACTCTCTCTTACTTTTTTATAGACGGAGGAGTAGTCATTCGCTTCAAATCTGGATAAAATCTTTCCTCCAAATTCCGGTCAAATTTGCATAATTAATCTCTAAAAATTTAGGTCAAACCGCGTAACCGAAGCACGAGAGTGGGCAACTCTGTAAGAGCAACCTGCGGGTGGGACCCACGAGAGTGGTCCCGCAGTTTGGCCGCGGGAGCGCTCCCACAGCTTGGGCTCCCGCGGGTGCCCACCCGGGGGAGGGCTCCCGCAGGTGGGCACCCGCTGGACCCTCCCGCGGGTGGCACCCATTTAGGATTTTTTTTTTTTTGCGTGTCTACATAACCCCCTCCAAAGTTTTTGAAATTTCGTATTGATTTATAATGAATTCGAAACATTTTGGACTCTTTTAATTTTGGCGTTGTAGTCTTCATTGTGTGGTCTAATTTTTTATGGTATTCTGTGAACCATATTCTGAAATCGCTGTCTTCCAGTTGTTTTGTTGTTGGAGGCATATTGTTGAACCTCTCAATGCATTACTTCTAGTGAATTTTCTTGATGCGGGCTACTGTACTTGTGCAGCTTAGCCATACTTTTGCTTGTAGCTTTGGTTCAAAAACTTTATTGTCTGCATGCAAAAAATATTTTTGATGTCTTGTTCAGAGGCTAAGTACATGACACACGTGTCTTATGGAAGATGAAAAATGAGCAGAAGTATGATGTTAACGTGCTCATTTGATGACAAGCAGAGGTATGATGTTAATGTGCTTAGAGGACAAGCAGAGGTATGATATTAACGTGCTTATAGGATGACAAGCAGAGTTATGATGTTAACGTGCTTAGAGGATCCTAACCGTTCAGTGACATCTAGTATGACAAATTAGGAAAAGACAGAGGTATCATTAAACATGCCTCAAAACTCGACCTATTCAAAGGATCTGGTCATGATAGGAAAGAGCAGACTAAACAGAGGTGACTGTTAATATGTTCAGCTTGGAATTTGACTATCAGAGATAACTATTAACTTGATAGAGAGATGATTATCTTTAACTTAATGATATCAAAAACAAGTTTATCAGAGATTATAATATTGGACTTGATGAAGTGTAAGTTTTCTTTCCTGTCAGAGCTGAAAACTTAACATGACAGGAGATTTGATGGGGGTGTCAGAGATATGATTTTAACATGACAAATTACTTGAGCGTCACTTAGTCTACTAGGAGAAAAGCGACGAGAGAAGTCATGCTGTCAGAGGTGAATCTTAACTTGACAGAGTATCGATCTGATCAGGGTCTTTAGCAAATTTCCAGCTATCAACGGGTTTGATTAACCTTTACCAACTACCGTTTGAGTTGATCTAGTCACGCTATTTCCCGCAGTATGGTGAGTTGTCGAGAATTTCATTTGGGCTTATATGCCAAACTTTTCCCTTTACTTTTGCACCTTTGGGTAATGATGCATCTTTATAATTGGATAAGGATACTGTCACAATAGATTTATCATGGGATTTTTAGCAAATTCCCAGCTATCAACGGATTTGATTTGTCTTTACCAACTACCGTTTGAGTTGGGCTAGCCATATTATTCTTCTCAGCATGGTGAGTTATTAATAATTTCGTTTGGGCTTATATACCAAACTTTTCCTCTTCCTTTTGCCTTAGTGGCTCAGGGCAGCTCATGCTTTTAACCCTAGCATGATGGGTTGATAGTGTTGGGCAGTTCATACTTTTAATCCCAACATGATGAGTTAGCAAGAAACTGGTTCTCTTCCCGTTACCTTAACGGTGTTGGGCAGTTCATGCTTTTACCCTCAGCATGATAGGATTAGCGAGGACTTCATTTGGGCTTTCTTACCAAATTTTTCTCTATCTTTAGTCGTAGAGATGTAAGATTTTGTTTTTATTTTGTGCCCCCAGTTGAGGTGTAGAACTGTGGGTTAGCTGAAAGTCAGTATTTTTTCATGTTTTGTAATGAAAAAGAGATCAGATGATTTTATTCCTTTAAGAATAATATTTTTTCAAGAATTTTCTATTAATTGGCATCATCATCCGGTCACCGTATTGATTGATCAACCGGTATACTCCATTTGAATAGACTGTCTCTACAACAAATGGGCCTTTCCATTTTGGTTGGAATTTGTATTTAGTTTTATGTGTCAAAATCATTAGTCGTCTGACTGCTATGACCAAGTTGCCTACTTTGAAAGTTCGTTCTTTTAATTTCTTGTTGAAGGCTTGGGATATTCGCGCTTGATAGAGCTCTATTTATTGCTAAGCTTTTAAGTACTTTTCATCTAACGCTTCTAATTTTTGAAGTCGTTGATTGTGTTTTTATTTAGTGGTCATTCTCATAGCTAATGCCACCGAAGAGAAGGAATTTGAATTTTCAAAGGTAGCACGACCTCGCATCCATACACCAAAGAAAATGGTGTGGCTTTTGTCGGTGTTCTTACCGTTGTGCGATAAGCCCATAGACAAGCTCCCAACTTCTAATCCCAGTCACGCTGACTTGTCGTGACAAATTTCTGCAAAACCTTTACAATGGTTTTGTTGAACGCTTCTGCTTGGCCATTCACGGCCGGGTTGTATGGGGATGAAAATACATTCGGTATTCTGAGCTTATCGCAAAATTTAATATAGGCCTTACTAGTGAATTGAGGGTCGTTGTTGCTGATGATTCGTTTAGGAATACCAAAGCGATAAATGACGTGGTGTTTGATGAAATTGACTACGTTGTTCATTTTCACTTCTCTTAAAGGGATAGCTTATGCCCATTTCGAGAAATAATCGATTATATTTAGTATGAACCGATGTTCACGAGAGGAAGGTGGAGTGATGGGACCAATGATATTCATTCCCCACGTCTCGAATGGCCACTTGATCGTGATTGGATGTAAGTACTCTGCAGCCTAATGTATATAGTTTGCATGCACCTGGCAAGCGTGGCATTTCTTTGCATATGCCATAGCGTCTGACATCATTGTTGGTCAATAGAAGCCCATTCTTTTATCCGGTCTCCTAATTTAGGTCCTGGCTGGTGAGCACCATAGGCTCCATCATGTGCTTCTTTGAGCACTTCTTGTACCTCTTGTTGTGATAAGCACCAAAGTAAAACTCTACCTGGGATTTTCTGATACAAGGTACTAAATTCAGGATTATAATAGAATCTTTTCGCCTCTTCCTCACTTTGGCGGCTTCTTTGGGATCTTCAGGTAATATCCCGTAAAGTGTGAAGTCGAAGAAGATGAATAGCCAATCTTTGGGTTCGAAGTTCATCCCTGATGTATGGACTTCATTCGACTCAAGTATTTCTTCAGGGCAAAAAAGCTCGCAACTTCCAATCTCAATGTTTTTACTCGATTTAGTAGGGAGCGCTAATGTGGTTGCGAGGGAAGCCAAAGCATCAACGTATACATTCTCGTGCCGTGGCACGTGGCCAATGTAAAACTCATTGAAAGAGTTGGTAAGTTTGATTGTTTCCTCATAGTAAGGTATGAGATGTTCATGCTTGACCTCGTATTCTCCTCTTACTTGATTTACCATGAGTTTGGAGTCTCCATAGGCCTCCAGATGCTGAATTTTCAGTTGTCGAGCAATTTGCAGTCCTGTTAACAATGCGTTGTACTCAGACACATTGTTAGAACATGGCTGAGTGAGTGAGTATCCTCGGAAGATTACATGATTCTGCGGGGATATTAAAACTATTCCCACTCTGGCAGAGTTTCTTCGAGCCGCCCCATCAAAGAATAGCAGCCAAACTGGTTCTTTAGAAATCATGTTGGCTTCCACCATTTCATCTAAAATATTCTCATAAATTTTAGAGGATTCTGAGACAGGATGTTCTTCAAAAAATCGGTAATTGCTTGATCTTCGATCGCCTTTTGCGGTATGAATTGCATATCATACTACGATAGCAGGATCGACCAATTGGCTAACCTGCAATTGAGTGACCCAGGATTGGTCATGAGCACTCTCAGGAGATTTACCTGAGAAATCACATGAATTGTTTGGCCTACTAAGTAGTATCGTATTTTCTGAACCGCAAATACTAGGGCCAAACACTCTTTCTCTACTGGAGTGTTCCGATGCTGGGCACCTACCATAATTCTACTAAGGTAGTAAATGGCTTATTCATGGCCTGAGTCATTGGTTTGGGCCAACAGGGCACCAAGTGAATGGTCCATCGCCCGAACATATATCAAGAATGGTTTTCCTGATATAGGGACTACCAACATCGGAGGTTTTGTAAGATACTTTTTGAGATCCTCAAAAACTTGTTGACAAGCTTCATCCCAAATGAACGACACCCCTTTCTTTGTTAACTTGGTAAAGGGTTGACATCATCCTGAGAGATTAGCAATAAATCTCCGAATGTATGCTAGCCTCCCTTGTAATCCCCGAAGTTCTTGGAGACTCTTTGGTGGCTACATCTCTTGAATTGCTTTTACCTTTCCTGGATCTAAATGGATGCCCTTAGATGTTACCATGAAACCAAGAAATTTTCGACTAGAGACACCAAGAAAAAATTTAGTCGGATTCATTTTTAATTGGTATTTTCTCATAATATCAAACACCACTTTCAAGTCCCGGAGATGATTGTCTTTATTGCGACTCTTGTTGCAAGGTCGTCCACATAACACTCTGCTGTTTTAAGGAGATGCTCGTGAAAATTTGTGCTCATAGTTCTTTGATATCAAAAACTTGGTGTGATATTTTACTGCAAGCGCATAGTATTGTTGTAGCGCTGTACAGATCGTCCCACAGGGATCTAAGGTGTTTTTGCGTTCCTTACTTTTTCTTTAGTCTAACAGATTAACTATAATTTTCTAGATCGAGAGAAGATTAGTTTTAAGTCTTAAAGATTAGCCTAGGATTTCGATTCCATTAGAATAATAGCCTAACAGTGAATTATCTCTTTCTTTCTATCTTTTTAATTATGCACGGTTAAGTAACATATTAAAAAGGTGATCTTTTTTAATTTGATTTTAATCAAGTGCCTCTAAGTATGACCTATCAAGTGATGTGTAAGTATAGACCATAAAAAATAACACTTTTCTTAAAAATAAATCATATCAAGTAGAAAATCTCATAAACAAGAGAAAAGAAATAAATTTCAAACCCTAATCTAAGCATAGGTATCAGAAGACCGAACTTAAGTATAACCTATCAAAGAATTTAGATTTACAAATTTACTCAATTCAATTTATTTATAGGAAAATCTCTATTGATAATTCTAAAAATAAACAAAGAGTAAGAATTCCAAACTTCATCTAAGCACAGATTATCAAAAAATTTATTAAGCATAATCTATCAAAGAATTATGATTTGTAAACTCTATCTTTATTTATTTATAGAAAAATAATAACTTTATTTCTTTCTAAGAAGAAGATAAGATAAATCCATGTTAGGTCTATTAAACTAACTTCATCTACATCCTAGGGCTAAAGAAAATTAGCTACTCATATTTCTAGTAAGCAATTAAATCTATTTTTATTTATGAAAGCAAATAAATCTAATCTAGAAAGCAATAAAACCTATACTAGAAAACAATTAACTCTATCTAAAAAGCAAATAAATATTAGAAAGCAACGGCTTACCTCTGGAGCACGGTATTGTGGCCGCCACCCCTTCAGCAAAACCCTAATTTTATTAAATTAAAACGAGTACAAAACTTCAGGATCCCCCTTTAGAATACAAGGATAGGCCAATATATAGGCTTCGGAAATCAAACCCTAATTCTAGCAGAACTGAAAAACTACAAAATTACAACGAAGCCACGGAAAAAATTTCGGGTTTTGGATCCTCTTTTTGGCCTCTATTTAGCTTAATTTACCGCTAAATAGCGGCTCATTTAATTGCTAAATTCATGAAATTTTTTCCTCGTGAACAACTTCTCTTGAATGTTTAGGTTTCTTGACTGTGTTTGACTTTTAGTCTCTGCAGCATCGTAGTCTCGTAGTTTTGCCCACTTTAGTAACTTTTTAGATTTTGATTTCCTAATCCAACTTTGAATTCATGCCATCTCCTTGTATGAATTGGATTATCCGAAAAAGACACTAAAAATACCCAAGTAGCATTATTTATATACAAAAATAGATAAAGTATGAGAGAAAAAATACAATATATTATATTCATCACACCCCCACACCTATCTTTTGCTAGTTCTCGAGCAAAACCTAAATCTAAAAAGAAAAAATAAAAATCTTAACTCACTTTCGCAGGAATCGCGATTGCACTTAGCACGTGCAACAAGCCTTTAAACTCCTAGGTTACCCTAGTGGACGAGTTGTGTCTCGTGAGGGTTTGCAGTGAATATACCCACAAAATTCAAGAAGAAAATAGATTAAGGAATAAAGAAAAGAAAAATAAGAATAACCGAAAATCAAGAAAAATAAAAAATTTATACAAAAGAAAGAAAAAAAAATTTATGATATTTTCATCAATTAATCTCACTAATATACAAACTCAAGAACGCATTTAGATTATCAATTTTCAAATCGAGCATCATATCAGATACACTTATCATTTTAATTAAAAATTTAAATCCTATCTTTCAATACCCACAAACAGATAATCTATTGACTCCTATACATCTACGTGCACTTGTGATAGTCTACTTTGGTTTTGAACTCTAACTCTAACTCATGATTCATCTCCTCTCTCATAACAATTTTTTTTTCTTTTTTTTCTTTTTTTTCTTTTTTTAAATTTTTTTAAGAATATTTCACCTTTCATGCGAATATTCACGCTTGCTTAGGCGCAACATACCCAATTACTCGGTTCATACTCTTTTCTTTTTTTTAGGATATTTCACATTTCATGCAAATATTCACGCTTACTTAGGCGCAAAGTACCTGATTACTCAGATCATACTCTTTTTTTTTCACTCTTGAGGTTATTGCCTTAATATCAGGCGCACCCCATTATTTTATCACTCTCGAGGCTATTGCCTTAGGCTCACCCCATTATTTTATTCTCACTTTTTTTTTTTGTTTAGAGAGGGAAGACTTACTCAATCGTTATCATCTTTGTCCTTAACCTAATAAACTATTGTGAAGTGAAAAAAAGATGTATACTTGCCTCAAAACTACTATTAGTGGTATTTATTTTTCGGATTTTAATCTTTTTCATAAAATTCAAAGTGTATCGTCCAATCTACTCTCCTATCCAATTTCAAATCTAAATTTGTTCCTTTATCTGTAATCAGTTTGATCTATTGATGAAAATATATAAAAAAAATTTAATTTTTTTTTAGTTTTTTTTTTTAGTTAGTTACTCTAAAAACTACCCAAAGTGTAAAATAAAGAAACCCAAAAATAAAAAAAATAAAATCCTAAAAAATAAAAATAAAATCCTAAAAATCCTAAAAAAAATAAAAATAAAAATCTTTTAATCCACTCCCCCACACCTAAACTTGTGTATGCCCTCATGCACAAACAAAGGGTGGTAAAATAAATAAGAAAACTATTACACAAATACAAATAATGAGAGTCGTAAAAAGTTACGATCTCAATATCCTCACCCTATTAACGCATGTAAAGCAGTTACGACCTCTCGATCGCTTCCCACTTTCATAGTGTGTCCGTTTTAAACGTGAAGTGGGTGCATTATTATATCTCATCATCCTCTTACAAGTCACGAGATTACCTACCTGCTTCTTATGTCGTCCTCGCTTTTTCTTTGTCCACATATAAGCATTAACAATTGGGTTAAAGAATCTTTTATTATAAACCTGCCAATCATCGTTAGTAACAAGCATATATGTAGAAATATCATGAGGTGAGAAGAGTGTAATATGATCAAGTGAATGTGGTGGTGGCTCTTCTAACTCATGAAGTAATGCGAGCTCCTCTGCAAATAAATCCTCAAAAGTTTGCTCATAATTCAATGGCACACTTGCACAAGTATCATCATATATAAAATCAGTATGTGTCAATTCTTCTAATGGTATGAGCTCGTCTTTGAATATTTGCTCAAATGAGGGTTCATTATCAGTGCAAGAGGTCGAATGAGAGTGCAAACCGTGAATCATGTTGACCTCAATGAGGGAGCTCATTGCGTGCTCATCCATATTAAATATGTTCAATGCCACAGTCATAGTCCCAAATGATAACTTTATGAGGCCACTCCTGCAATCAATTAATGCATTTGATGTTGTAAGGAATGGTCTACCCAAGATAACGGGAATTTGATTCCGTGGATTGGAGATCGGCTCAGTTTCTAAAACAATAAAGTCTACAGGAAAGATAAACTCGCCGACCTTAATGAGCACATCTTCAACCATACCAAGTGGTCTCTTGATCAAATGATCAACTAGCTGTAATGTGACCTTAGTAGGTTGAAGTTTTCCTAACCCCAGTTGCTGATAAACAATGTAAGAAAGCAAGTTGACACTTGCCCCTAAATCAAGCAACGCCCTATCAAATATAGTGTTCCCAATGGTGCATGAGATTGTAAGGGAACCTGGATCTTTATACTTGATAGGCAAGGAGTTAGAGATGATATGTGATATATTTGCAGCAAGAAAAACTTTCTTAGGAACGTTTCTTGCTCGTTTCTTAGTACACAAATCCTTGAGGAACTTAGTATAAGTAGGAACCTGTTGTATAATGTCAAGGATTGGAATATTAACTTTCACCTGCTGAAATGTTTCAAGAATCTTTTCTACTTGTGGTGAAGGCTTCCTATGCCAATTTGGATATGGTGCTTTCAACTCAGGAACAGGTTCTTCCAATTGAGTACGTGACGGTGATGGAGGTGATGGAGATGGTTGTGGAGAAAGGGGTGGAAGAGGTGATGTAGCATGCGAGATAGTAGGAGTGGGATCAGGGGGCATGGCTACATTACTGTCCACTTGCTTGCTAGATCTAAGTGTGTGAATGGCATTGCATTGGTGGACATGCGACTGATTGGAGTTTGAGAAACTGGCATTAGGGTTCGTTATGGGTTGACTTGGAAAGATACCCTGACCACGTTCACTCATCTTACTCGCTAATTGTCCAACCTTCTGCTCTACATTCTTTAGAGATTGAGAGTTTACGAGCAGTTGTTGACCTGTATTTTGAATAAAGTCAGTTGACACTTTCATAAGATTTTGCATATGTGTATTAAGTTTGGACATATGCGTGTCAAACTTGGAATGAGACTTGAGAAGATTTTCAACGTTCTTCTCAAGTGACTGGAGTCTCTTTTCTTGATTAATATTAGACCCCTGTTGTGGATGTGAGTGTTTTGTGCAGGTGGTCTATTCTGGTTATTCCCATAATTTGAAACATTTGGGTGTTGATAAGTACCTACATTTGGTCTTGGGAACTGACCATTGGCTGGAGGTTACATATTAGGGTTAGGGGCCCCCTGATATTGTGCTTGACCCCATGATAGGTTTGGATGGTTCCTCCAGCCAGGATTATATGTAGGAGCGTAAGGATTGTTCATGGGTTGTTGAAACAAAGCGTTAGCCTGCTCAAGTGTGGGACCCATGGAATTCATTAATAATGGAGACTCCTCCATAACATGATTCGGAGTTCCACAATTAAAGCATGTGGGTCCTTGAATTTGATTTACCTGACTAACCGGTGGAGCACTAGGAGTCTCCAATGCCTCAATTCTTCTCATAAGGGCTGCAATCTTAGCTTCAGCAGCTATAGAGCTGTCGATGCTATGGATCCCACCCTTATGCGCAGAAGTTGATGCACTGAGCTTCTCAGTGGGACTCTCTTACTGCATAGTCTTCCACGATAGGTCCTCAAGAAAGTCCCATGCTTCATTCTCATTCTTTCTCATGAACTTCCCCTGACACATGGACTCAAGAAGAATTTTGGATGTGTAATCGAGTCCTTCGTACACGATTTGACACAACCGCTACTTTTCTATCGCGTGGTGGGGGCACTGAGCTAATAAGTCCTTGAACCGTTCCAAATATTTCCAGAAGGGTTCTCCCGGCACTTGACGGAATTGATTAATTTGATTTCGTATTCTTGCCGTCTTATGCGTGGGATAATACTTCTTGAAAAACACTGTAACGAATTCATCCCAAGTAGTGATTGAATCAGTAGGCATACTGTACAACCACTTCTTGGCATTATCCTTAAGTGCAAAGGGGATGAAGCAGAGCTTAATTGCGTCCTCCGATAAGTGTTGCAGTTTAATCATTACGCATACTTCCTAAAATTTACTGATAAAGAGATATGCATCTTCTGAATCAGAACCAGTGAATTTAGGAAGTATACTAATGTACTGCGGCTTCAACTCATAGTAATTACCCGCTGCGCGTGGAAGCTTAATGCATGATGGAAGTGATGTGCACAACGGATAATATCGATCATGAAGGATCGAGATCGGCTGGTCCATCTTGGTTCCCATGAACAAATCTGATCTCACAAGTCGACCAAATTGATCACGTGTCCAATGTGGCATGAACCAGCAACCGTGAGTGTGGGCGTGAAATTCCTAAACTAATGCAAGAAGTGGGGTATGGTGAAGATAAAAATGGTGAAATAGATATGATCAAATAAAAATGTGATTCCTACTGTTCCAAATTTTTTTTTTTAGATTTTTTTACAAAATCAGGGAACCAAAATACAGAACTGGAGAAAATTAGAGACTCGAATTTACCTTTTTGGTCGCTACATAGCGGTTTTGGCAGCTAAATGCGGCCAAACCTGAGAGCTGACTCTCCGGTTTCTGCTACGCAGATCTGAGGCTTCTTCGATCCTTTTTGTCTTCCAGTATCTGCAATTTTATTTTCCCTGCACACTCAACACACACTGTTAACCCGTCAAACGTCAGAAAAAGCATGAACAACACCGTCGATCCCCGGCAACGAGGCCAAAAACTTGGTGTGATATTTTACTGCAAGCGCACAGTGTCGATGTAGCGCTGTACAGATCGTCCCACAGGGATCCAAGGTGTTTTTGCGTTCCTTACTTTTTCTTTAGTCTAACAGATTAACTATAAGTTTCTAGATCGAGAGAAGATTAGTTTTAAGTTTTAAAGATTAGCCTAGGATTTCGATTCCATTAGAATAATAGCCTAACAGTGAATTATCTCTTTCTTCCTATCTTTTTAATTATGCACGGTTAAGTAACATATTAAAAAGGTGATCTTTTTAATTTGATTTTAATCAAGTGCCTCTAAGTATGACCTATCAAGTAATGTGCAAGCATAGACCATCAAAAATAACACTTTTCTTAAAAATAAATCATATCAAATAGAAAATCTCATAAACAAGAAAAAAGAAATAAACTTCAAATCCTAATCTAAGCATAGGCTATCAAAAGACCGAATTTAAGTATAACCTATCAAAGAATTTAGATTTACAAGTTTACTCAATTCAATTTATTTATAATTCAATTTATTTATAGGAAAATCTCTATTGATAATTCTAAAAATAAACAAAGAGTGAGAATTCCAAACTTCATCTAAGTATAGATTATCAAAATATTAATTAAGCATAATCTATCAATAAATTATGATTTGTAAACTCTATCTTTTATTTATTTATAGAAAAATAATAACTTTATTTCTTTCTAGGAAGAAGATGAGATAAATCCATGTTAGGTCTATTAAACTAACTTCATCTACATCCTAGGGCTAAAGAAAATTAGTTACTCATATTTCTAGTAAGCAATTAAATCTATTTTTATTTATGAAAGCAAATAAATCTAATCTAGAAAGCAATAAAACCTATACTAGAAAGCAATTAACTCTATCTTAAAAGCAAATAAATATTAGAAAGCAATGGCTTACCTCTGGAGCACGGTATTGTGGCCGCCACCCCTTCAGCAAAACCCTAATTTTATTAAATTAAAACGAGTACAAAACTTTAAGATCCCCCTTTAGAATACAAGGATAGGCCAATATATAGGTTTCGGAAATCAAATCCTAATTCTAACAGAACTGAAAAACTAAAAAATTACAATGAAGCCATGAAAAAATTTCGGGTTTTGGATCCTCGTTTTGGCTGCTATTTAGCTGAATTTACAGCTAAATAGCGGCTCATTTAATTGCTAAATTCATGAAATTTTTTCATCGTGAACAACTTCTCTTGAGTATTTAGGTTTCTTGACTGTGTTTGACTTTTAGTCTCTGCAGAATCGTAGTCTCGTAGTTTTGCCCACTTTAGTAACTTTTTGGACTTTGATTTCCTAATCCAACTTTGAATTCATGCCATCTCTTTATATGAATCGGATTACCTGAAAAAGACATTAAAAATACCCGAGTAGCATTATTTATATACAAAAATAGATAAAGTATGAGAGGAAAAATACAATATATGATATTCATCAGGCATTCTTCAAACCGAATGGTGTAACCATATAATAGTACACTCCTAACGGTGTTCTGAAAGCAGTGCGCTTTTCGTCTTCAGGGTATATTTTGATTTGATTGTATCCAAAGAATCCATCCATGAAAGACATCCTCTTGAATCTGCAGGTGTTATCAATCATGATGACCGTTATTGGAAGCGAAAATTCGTCTTTAGGACATGTTGCATTCAGATCTCGAAAATTAATGCAAATTCGAATTTTTCCATTCTTCTTGGGAACTGGAACAGTGTTCGCTACCCAACCGGAATGTTGTTCTTCTCGAATGAAGCCAGATTGTATAAGCTTCTTCATTTCATCCTCGATCGACTCCATTAACTCTTGACGGAATCTTCTTTATTGTTACTTTACTGGCTTTACATCTGGTGTAATATTAAGCCAATGCATAGCAACTTGAGTATCTAAGCCTGGCATGTCTTCATAACCCCAAGCAAAGACATCTATATATTCTTAAACAAGAGTTACAAGGTCGTCTCTTTCATCTGGAGATAAACTCTTGCTTATAAATATGGGCTTAGGATTGGTTTTGTTACCTATATTTACTTGAATCACCTTATTCTCGGTAGGTGGCTCGCGCTGTTCGAAGTGCATGTTTCATTGGGCATCAAGATGTTTAACTAAGGTTTCATCTTGGAGAGGAGTCAGTTCATTATTTTCATCTGGGGTCGGGCTCACAGATGTCATGTTCATAGTCAGCTCCTTAGACAAATCTCCCAGACTGATATCTAATCTCAATCGGAATCTTCTGCATTTTTGCAAATCATGTTTTCGATATCTGAAGGATCGGGTGTTGTGACATATCCCAACTCCTT
Source organism: Dracaena cambodiana (assembly GCA_036321105.1). Classification (NCBI taxonomy): domain Eukaryota; kingdom Viridiplantae; phylum Streptophyta; class Magnoliopsida; order Asparagales; family Asparagaceae; genus Dracaena; species Dracaena cambodiana. The sequence goes on along the minus strand of JAYEPQ010000013.1, from coordinate 8,545,723 downwards.
GTCGGTTTTATGATAATAATCTGGCTCTTTTCCTTTGGGCACGAATGAGAGAAGTAAATTTCGACGTCCCTTGCTGAAATTTAATCCAAGTTTATGGATGAAATCATATCCCATTTTCTCCATCATTCAAAATGACTTTAGTCAATAATGATATAATTGCGGGGCATCCTGAGCTTCATCTTCACTATTACCGGATGGGGCTACTTATGGTTGAACTCTTCCAAAAAGAATAGATTTTCGATCGGGTCAACGGGCATGTACTTTGAACACTGCCCCATCTGCATTTTTGATACTTGATTGTAGCATCATTGATGACCAATTGGTATGTGCATGGTTGCTAAAGTCTCAAATTCTGAGAGAATATCTGCATCCGTACTAGTAACTGAAGGTATATAATCAGTAGCAACACCAGACAAGTAGGCAATTTCTAGATTTTCATCTATTTTCCACTTGCCTACATCATCGGCGGTATCATTTACATCTAAGTCTTCTAGACTGATTACAAGCAGTTCAAACCCTTCTTTGGCGATGAACGCTTCAAATTCAATGTTAGCCTCATTCCCACTATCATACTCATCATGTAGTGTGGATCGATCTCAGCATTCTCAGTATATAAGAGGGCGTTTACAAAGTAATTTTCAACCCCCTTAAATGGTTGCTTGTCAGCAATTAGGGTGTGCACTTCTCCATCTTCATCCACGTATTTCATACATTGATGTAGAGTGGATGGGACGATCATGTTAGCATGAATCCATGGTCGCCCTAAAAAAAGGTTATAAGAAGTGTCTGCTTCAATTACATAGTAGGTCACTTCGCTTTTGATATCTCCGATTTTGCATCTGAGTCTAATTTTTCCCAGATGATGACTACCATAGGCATTGAAACCAAAAATGGTAGTATTAGTTGAAGTCAATCTGTGGGAAGGGATCCCGAGGAATTGTATAAGCCTTCACAGCATAATGCTTAGGGCAGACCCCAGATCAATCTGAACTCGACCCACTTCTGTTGAGCCAATATACCCGATATAGTATAGAGGTCTGTTGTTCTTAATGTTCTTCAACTGCATGTCCTCTAGCGTAAAAGTAATGTAAGGGGCATGCCTCGACACTGAGTTGCAGCACGGACATGCTTCCTCAACCTCTTCTAGGAGATGGGTCAGGAAAACTTCGGAATCTGGTAGAGCTTCCTTTAGTGCATCTCTTGTAGACTTATATAAGAGCAATAACTCGTATAGAGTTATTCTTGCCGATATATTCGCCAGATGCGCCATAACATCAAACTGAAAAGAAGAGCTTTGCTCTTCGGAAGCATCCTTCCGCAGAGCCCGATTATATTTGAGCTCCTTTTGCTTTCCTTTGTCCAAAGTCTGCTTGGTGGTTCCTGCATTGGCTTTCTCTATTGATTTAGAGGGGCCAACTCCTGCATTTGCATGGTCTTTTAGATATTGTCTTCCAGACCTGGTGCCTGAAAGGGGTGCGGCTTTATACTCTATTGCTAGAGCGATCGTCTCTATTTCAGAATCTGTTAACAGAGGCGCGTCCTCTGAATCCTTCTCAATCATTGCGGAGACAATATTACATGTGCGTAGTCTTTCCTTTACTTTGGTCTTCATTTTGGACGCCACTATTGTCCATTGTTCTGTACGCCCGAAAATTGTGGATTTCTTTCTATTACAAATTTACTTTGGAATAAAAGAAAAATACAAGAGAATAAATTCGAGATTATAAGAATGGGGAAAGATTGATTTCAATTTCCCTTCTAATTTTGGATTCTGGCAGCGGTGGAGTCTTGATTCTGCACTCTGTTGATGATCCGATCTAAATTTCGAAGATCAATCTCTCTGGCCCCCTTTTTCTGGACTCCGATCTCCGATTTTATAGATTGACTTCCAATCCAGCTCAAATTCTTCCCTCTAATCTGGATTAAATCCATATAATTAATCCCTAAAAATCTAGATCACGCAATCAGAATACGGGACTGGACAACTCTATGGGAGCAAGGCACCAGCGGGAGCGCTCCTGCGGGTTGGCACTCGCGGGAGCGCCCGTGGGTGTCCACCCGCAGGAGCGCCCGCGGGTGTCCACCGGTGGGAGCGCCTGTGGGTGTCAACCCGCGGGATCTCCCGCGGGTTGGCACCCACGGGGCTCCCGCGGGTGTCTACTCGCGAGAGCGCCCACAGGTTGGCACCCGCGGGGGCTCACCCCGTCCCCCCCCCCCCTTTTTTTGATGTCTATATAAACCCCTATAAAGTTTTCGAAACTCTGTATTGATTTGTAACGAATTTCGAAATAATTTGGACTCTTTGATTTTAACTTTGTAGTCTTCATTATATGGCGCAATTTTTTTATGGTATATTGTGAACCATATTCAGAAATTGCTATCTTCCAGCTGTTTTGTTGTTAGAGCTATACTGTTGAATCTCTTCGATGTATCAAAGATTTCTTCTAGCGAATTTTCTTGATGCGGGTTATTGTACTTGTGCGGCCCAACTAGACTTTTGCTTATAGCTTTGCTTCAAAAAATTTATTGTTTGCATACAAAAATATCTTTGATATTTTGTTTAGAAGCTGAGTGCATGATAGACGTGTGATGGATTTGATAGACAGAGATAATTGTTAACATGTCTCATGGAAGATGAGCAGATGTATCATGCTAACATGATCATTAGATGACAAGCAGAGGTATGATGTTAACGTGCTCGTTAGATGATAAGTAGAGGTATGATGTTAACGTACTCATTAGATGACAAGTAGAGGTATGATGTTAACGTGCTCGTTAGATGACAAGTAGAGATATGATATTAACGTACTTATTTGAGAACAAGCAGAGGTATGATGTTAACGTGCTCGTTAGATGACAAGCAAAGGAATGATATTAACGTACTTATTTGAGGACAAGCAGAGATATGATGTTAACGTGCTCGTTAGATGACAAGCAGAGGTATGATGTTAACGTAATTATTTGAGGACAAGCAGAGGTATGATGTTAACGTGCTGACTTGATGACAAGCAGAGGTATTATGTTAATGTGCTCATTAGAATCCTAACTGTTTAGTGACATCTAGTATGACGGATCAGGAAAATACAGATGTATCACTAAATATGCCTCAAAGCTCAACCTATTCAGAGGATCTGGTTATGATAGGAAAGAGCAGACTAAACAGAGGTGACTGTTAACATGTTCAGCTTGGAATTTGACTATCAGAGGTAACTGTTAACTTGATAGGGAGATGGTTTTCATCAGAGGTAATTTTTAACTTGATAATACCAAAAACAAGTTCATCAGAAGTTGTGATGTTGGACTTGATGAAGTGTAAGTTTTCTTTTCTGTCAGAGGTGAAAGCTTAACGTGACAGGAGATTTAATTGGATTTGATTTCATATAATTTTGAATTCTGATATCAGAGATATGATTTTAACTTGACAAATATTTTGGAGTGTCACTTACTCGGCTGGAGAAAAATGACAAGAAAAGTTTGCTGTCAGAGGTGAAATCTTAACTTCACAGGGATTTCATTGGACTTGATCTCATGGAGAAAAATGATTCGATTTTGTACTCGGGTGTCAGAGGCATGATTTTAACGTGACAAATATTTTAGAGACTTACTGGCTTTGTCAGAGAAAATTAATGAGAAAAGTTTTACTGTTAGAGGTGAAATCTTAACTTAACAGGGGATCGATCTGATTAGGGTTTTTAGCAAAACTCCAGCTATCAACGGATTTTATTAGTCTTAATTATCAACTGCCGTTTGAGTTGGACTAGCCATGCTATTCCCCTCAGCATGGTGAGTTGTCGAGAATTTCGTTTGGGTTTAAATGTCAAACTTTTGCTCTTCCCTTTGTCTTAGCAGCTTGGGGTAATGATGTATCCTTCTATTCATATAAGGATACTGTTGTGACAGATTTGTCATGGGATTTTTAGCAAATTCCCATCTATCAACGGATTTAATTAGCATTTACCAACTACTATTTAAGTTCAGCTAGTCATGTTATTCCCCTCAGCATGGTGAGTTGTCGAAGGGTTTGTTTGGACTTAGATATTAAACATTTATTCTTCCCTTTGCCTTAGCAGCTTTGGGCAATTCATGCTTTTACTCTCCAAAATGATGGGTTGGTGAAAAATCGGTTCTCTTCCCGTTGCTTTCATGGCATTGGGCAATTCATACTTTTTATCCCCAGCATGATGAGGTTGGCGAGAAATTTATTCTCTTCCTATTACCTTGATGGCGTTGGGTATTTTATACTTTTACCCCCAGCATGATAGGTTGGTAAGAAACAAGTTCTCTTCCCGTTGCTTTGACGGCATTGGAAAGTTCTTACTTTTACCCCCAACATGATGAGTTGAAGAGAAACTGGTTCTCTTTTCGTTTCCTTGACAGTGTTGGGCAGTTCATGCTTTTACCCCCAGCATGATGGACTGGCGAGAAATTAGTTCTCTTTCCGTTCCTTGACGGTATTTGGCAGTTCATACTTTTACCCCCAGCATGATGGATTGGAAAGAAACTGGTTCTCTTTCCGTTACCATGACGGCGTTGGGCAGTTCATGCTTTTACGCCCAGTATGATGGGGTTGGTGAGAAATTTATTCTCTTCTCGTTACCTTGATGGTGTAGGGCAATTTATGCTTTTTACCCCCAGTATGATGGGGTTGACGAGAAATTTATTCTCTTCCCGTTGCCTTGATGACGTTGGGCAATTCATGCTTTTTATCCCCAGTATGATGGGGTTAGGGAGAAATTTATTCTCTTCCCGTTGTCTTGACGGTGTTGGGCAATTTTTGCTTTTATGATAGGGTTGGTGAGAATTTTATTCTCTTCCCGTTATCTTAATGGTATTGGGCAGTTCATACATTTACCCTCAGTATGATGGGTTGGTGAGAAACTGGTTCTCTTCCCGTTACCTTGATGGTGTTGGGCAAATCATGCTTTTATCCCAACATGATAGGTTAGCGAGAAACTGGTTCTCTTCCCATTATCTTAACAGTATTGGACAGTTCATACTTTTTACCCGCAGAATGATGGGGTTGGCGAGAAATTTATTCTCTTTCCGTTGCCTTGATGGTATTGGACAATTCATGCTTTTTACCCCTAGTATGATGGGGTTGGCGAGAAATTAGTTATCTTCCCGTTATCTTGATGGCATTGGGCAATTCATACTTTTTACCCCCAGCATGATAGGGTTGGTGAAAAATTTATTCTCTTCCCATTGCCTTAATGGCGTTGGGTATTTTTTGCTTTTACCCTTATTATGATAGGGTTAGCGAGGATTTCGTTTGAACTTATAGGCCAAACGTTTTCTCTATCCATTGTCGTTGAGACAGGATCCATTTTTATTTTATGACCCAAGTTGGGGTGCGAAACTACACCTCAGCAATGACCAGCATTTCTTTATATTAATGTGTTGATGAGGAGGTCGGATGACTTTATTATATTAAGAGTAATATTTCTTTAGGAATTTTTTGTTGATCAGTATCATCATCCTATCACCGTGTTAATTGATCAATTGGTATGCTCCATTTGAGTAGACCGTCTCTACAACAAATGAGCCCTTCCACTTTAGCTGAAATTTGCCTTTATATGTCAACATCATTGGTGGTCTAACTGCTAAGACCAAGTCGTTCACTTTGAAAGCTCATTCCCACACTTTCTCATTGAAGGCACTCACGAGATGCGCGTTTGGTACAACTTGATTTGTTACTGTGCATTCAAGATACAAGCTTAGCCCTATATCCACAGGCTTAGCCTCGTATTTTAAGCTGGCAAAGCCTCGCGACTGGGCTAGTATGACTTAGCGTTATACTCGGGGTTGGACTTGTGTGCAGGTTTAGCCTCGCACACTAAGTTAACTTCGCATTTTAGTTGCGGGCATAACTTAGCACTCCACACGGGTATAGCCTCGCATTTAGATGACTTTACGCTGGCTTAGTGTCGCATTGTATGCGGAGTTTAGTTTTGTATGTAATGTTTACTGGACGTGGGTCTCACCTTCTGCGTGGGCCACATGTGACTGGTTAGAGCCCATTGTAAGTCAATGGGCCACCTTCTTCTTCATCAGATATTATGTAAAGCTGCTGGTTGGTTTTGCATCTTAAGTCTCTAACGCAGACCTTAACCTTCCGCTTCTTAAAATCTGTGCGGGGCTAGGAGTTAGTTTCACATTTTGGCCGTGAGTATAGCCTCGCGTTTAGATGACTTTACGCTGGCTTGGTCTTAAATCAGCCTCGCATCTAAAATAACTTTACGCTGACTTGGCCTCACGTTGCATGCGGCGCGTAACCTCGTATTTTGGTTTTTTTGCGCAAGACTGACACATAACCTCATATTCTGGTTCTAAACTTAGCCTCGTATTTCAGTCGTGAGCATAGTTTTACATCTGACTGGCTTTATGCTGACTTGTGAAGGCCTGATGCATGGAATCATGTTCAAGAGAGTTTATGCTCTGATCTTGAAGCAGGCTTGGATGGACGGTTTGGTATACTAGAGGGAGTCTCTCTAGCTCGGCAATTTCTTTTACCTGCTGAATTTGTCTCATGATATTGTTTCTCAAGCAATAAAAATGACTCAACATGGCCTTGAACGCTAATGCTAAGTACATAGTCCCTAAGCCCTGACCCGTCATGGTGAACCTGCTACCAGCATTTGCCCACCGTATCTCTTGTATCTTCTGTCAAGCTTTCACAATATGGAGAGTAACCTCGCCTAGTGCTTCCGGAGTTCCAGTATGCCCATGGAAAAAAGACGGATTTCTGGTTGGAGAAAAGAAGGAAGTTTCTCCTTGATCTTGATGTTTTTTTTTATTGGATTGTCACCTACTCCGCAGAGATTGCAGAACTCGTTTAGCAATTCCTGATATGGAATCATGTAGATGGAGTTCTTCAGCTTATAAGCCTGATGAAAGGACCTCGTATGCATCATTTGCATCAGCTACTGTTGTTGATGATATGGTAACGACAATGAAAGCCCTCGACGAAGGAGCTGCCCTTGTTCTATTGGGAAGGAGAAAGGTAGGACCCTTTTGTTGCAACGATTTCCCATACATAACAATCTGTGAGGGACCTTCAAGAAGTAACCCATTGCATCTTGAGCAATAGCGGTTCCTGCTTGCTTGCTCAAAAGGACTTGTTCATTAATCCTCAAGAGCTCTTGTCTCGCAAGGAGAGAACTCATTCCAGAACTTATGGAGTTGATGAAGGTGATGTCGTTGCTCTTCTTCAACCAGATAGCATTCAATCCTGTTGCTGCTATCATCGGCAGTGGCGGCAATATCTGGAGCGGGAGCATTGAGCAGGCATTGCCAAGAGCTGCAACACCAACCCCGTTTTCATGCCAATATATTTTTAGCATCATAGACCAAGATGTTCACATTGCTGCATGTCAAGCCAATGTTTTGCCTTACTTCAACCAAGGCCAACCCCATCTCCTTAATCTTGTCCATGCTAAGTTGAGGAAATTGTAGGCTTATTTAGGTGTGGTCCTGTATTTAGTTGACTTATATCTTACTAAATTGAGACCAATCATTAATTGAACTATAATGATCAGTAACAGTGCTAAGATCACAACTTGTCTCTTCATCCTTTGAAAGAGGTCACTGAGAATTGTATTGCTTGAGCTAATTCTGATGTAGTTGTTCTAAGAGAACAGGTTATATTCTAGCGTGATGTATTTGACATGACGGGATCATGTGTTGTTTGGACTGCATCACTTGCCACAGATAGAAAGCTTTTCTTGAGGTCCACTCATTCTAATACATCTGCCATTGATCACAGACCTGGCATCCTTGACCAGCTAGTATGCTTAAATCATGATGCTGCTTGGGAAGGCCAAAAAGGGGAGGCCATCTGCTATGGAAGTCATTTGGGGAGGTAAAGGCCTAATCCTTGTCCAACCCCTCATCTATAGTGGCTTAGTGCAGTCCCATATCCCGCGATGTCAGGCAAATGTGAGAAAATGCACCGTATGAGCTCACGCATGGTGTGCTACGAGATACTCTGCAGCAACTCCCCTCTTGTGCAAGTAGACTCAGAAGCTTCCGAGCCTCGTCGGCCTCAACAAAAGCCCGACGCGCACTGTTAACTTTTGGGTTTCAGCTTTTGCCGCAACTGACAATTCTCTTTCTTCTTTTGGTTTTGGCTATCTTGAGAATTTCAAGCATGAGGTTGTCAGTCTCCCCCTGGCATAGAGCTGTATAACAGTTCTTCCATCACCATCTGACGGGACTCGTAAAAATCTAAAACAATCCAAAATGGAAGTTTTGTTGACATGCTCCTTGAAAAGCTTGAGCATCTGAATGCCCTGCTCAAGCTTCACCCCCTAGGTGTCTCTATTGTTCGTCGCAGGCTTGTTATCATTGTTCTCAAAAATTATGTGCTTGAGGATGCTGCAGGTCATGTAAATCCATCGAGACTCATGCTCGCATGCATTGAGCAAGGCCCCTTATCTCTCTGACCAGCAAATGGACTTTTGTTACCATTCGGTAGATTATGAGTCCTATCATCTGTAGCAGGTCTGTTACCATTCTGTAGATTATGAGTCCTATAATCATCTATTGCAGGTCTATGGTAGACTATGGAATTTTGAGGTGATCCTCTTACAGAAGAATCATTCCTATTGTTTACAGATGCACTTATGATAGAATCAGCAAAAACTCCGGTATCCACGACATTGTCTGGAAACAAAATAGATCGATACAGAAGACATTTTGCTTGAGCAGCAGGAATCAAATCCTTCATTGGTGTCAAAACAGAAGTACCTCAGTCCTTTGAGGTTACTCTGCGTTCAACTTCTCTCGTAACATCTGACATGTCTCTAGCTTTTATATTGTCACTGAACTGAGAGCTCCGGCACTTTGTTGATTCAGATGCATTACTTGCTCCCAAAGCGACTTATGTAGCCAACAGCTCCTTGTGGTGGTAATAACTTGTTGCCCTCTTTAGAACTCATAACAGGATCTGGCTTCTCTATATCTGGTTCCCACCTTCATTTACACCCTCCATCTGAGGATAAGAGCATTCCTTGCTTGGTATTGAAGTCTCAATCTCTCCTAAAGGTGAACATAACTGAGCTAATGCTTTTCCAGATGTCAGCAGCTGCCAACTTGCGTGCAATCTTGTCGTCCTTGATGGTGTTCCTCATGTTGTAGGCATAGTTCTCCAGGGAATTCTTGGACTCCACCTTCTTGTTGGCAAACAGGAAATTCTCCGGCTTCAAGTCTGTATGGATAACCCCACGCTTGTGGCACAGCTGCACAATCTCCATGATGGTCCTCGTCACCGTGGCCGCAGCCCGCTCTGCATAATGCCTCCGAGCCACGATGCGGTCGAACAGCTCACCCCCTTCGCAAAGCTCTATCACTAGATGGACGGCATTCTCGTCCTCGCACGCCTCCTTCAAGGTAACGATACTGGGGCTCTTCGGTAGGTGCTTCATGATCGCCACCTCTCTTCGGACGTCCTCCACGTCGACCTGCGTCCTGAGCTTCCGCTTGGAGATGGAGTTGCAGGCGAGGAGCTCGCGGGTGTCGCGATCCATGCAGAGGTAGGTCACCCCGAACTCGCTGCGGCCGAGCCCGCGGTTGACGAGGTACTTGTTATCAATGCCGCCAGAGTTTGGGTCGAGGTTCGTGAGCACAGTCACGTGTTTTGATGCCTTTCTGTGGCCGTTGCTCTGGTGGTTCTTGGAGGTTTTAGTTAAAACTAGAGCCCTGGTGGATGAGACGATCTTCTTTTCATCAATGGTGACTTCTGGAAGGGATTTGATATCAGAGCCAGTTGCATTGCCCCCTTCGAGGGTGTCGACGGAGACTTCGGTAGGTGAAACAAACTTGCCATGACCATTAACGTAGTTCACTTTATTCTTCTTGACTAGGCCTTCAATACCTCGGGTTAGACCAGACACTGCATTATCCTTTGAGCCAGCATAGCGGGCAGATCAACTTCGAGGTTAGAGAACTTGACACCAAGGTTCGCGAAAGCATGGTTAGCTTCCTGGTACATGTGAGAGGCGTGAAGAGGGCCTTCGAGGGGATGCAGCCCACGTCGAGGCACGTGCCGCCAAGGGTCTTCCTCTTCTCGATGCACGTGGTCTTGAGCCCTAGTTGAGCGGCCTTGATCGCCGCCATGTAACCCCCAGGCCCACCGCCGATCACGATGACGTCGTCCTCGTAAGATCCCGACGCGAAGCCTCTGGAGAGGGCGGAGCAGCGCGATGCGCTGGGGCTGAAGAGGCCTGCGGCCCTTCTCCTCGCCAGGCTCGCCATCGCTATGGATCTCGTTGCTTTTCTCTGATTTTTCTCTCTTTTTAAGGATTTTTTTTTTTTTTATCATATTTTTTTTTTTTTTTTGCCTGAGAAGGCGTGCACCTCGCGGGTTGGCATCCGGCGGGTGCACCCTTGGCACCCTCTTTTTATTTTTTTCTTTATTATTAGCATTATTATATATATATATATATATATATATATATATATATATATATATATATATATATATATATATATATATATATATATATATATATATATATTTAATTTTTTTTTTTTTTTGTTCGGCACCGGCAGGTTGCATCCAGCGGGTGTTGCATCCCGCAGTTGCATCTGCGGGTTGCATCCCGCGGGTGGCACCCCGCGCACTGCACAACTCTTTTATATATATATATATATATATATATATATATATATATATATATATATATATATATATATATATATATTTATTGAGAATTTTGTCAATTTTTATCGTGCGATGACGCCTTGTCAATTTTTTATTATTATTTTTTTTTGGTGATGACGTCTCGCTTTTATTTATTTATTTGATAGGTGATAAGGTTTTGTCAATTTATTTTTATTTTTAATTTTTTAATTTTTATTATTTTTTATGTTATTTATTTATTTATTTATTTTGTATCCCTCGGGTTGCAACCCGCGGGTCGCATCCCACGAGTTGCCAACCACGGGTTGCATCCCGCGGGTTGCAACCCATGGGAGTATCCCCCCACGGGTTGCAGCCCGCAGGATGCAACCCAACCCGCGGGAGTATCCCCCGCGGGTTGCAACCCGCAAGATGCAACCCGCGGGTTGCACCTGCAAATACATTCCACGGGTTATAACCCCACAGTTCTTTTTTTTTAAATTTTATTTTTTTATTATTTAACTTTGTCTTTTTTTTTTGGCGATAACGCCTCACTTTTTTTTATAGGCGATGACGCCTTATCAAAATATTTTTTTTTGGGCGATAACGGCTCACTCTTTTTTTCTTTTTTTGACAGACAATGACGTCTTGCCTTTTATTATAGGCGATGACGCCTCATAATTTTTTTTAAAAGGCGATGACGCCTTGTTAATTTTAGTAGGCGATGACGCCTCACTTTTTTTTTCGGCCGTCACCCGACGATGACGCCTAGGTTCAAGCCAGAAGAATTTGACGATCAGATTGCGCCGCCGAGACCCCACTGTGGTCGCCAATTCTTATACGCCCGAAAATTATGGATTTCCTTCTATTACAAATTTACTTTGGAATAAAAGAAAATTACAAGAGAATAAATTTGAGATTAAAAGAATGGGGAAAGAGTGATTTCAATTCCCCTTTTAATTTTGGGTTCTGGCAGTGGTGTAGTCTTGATTCTGCACTCCGTTGACGATCCGATCTGGATTCCGAATATCGATCTCCCTGGCCCCCTTTTTCTGGACTCCGGTCTCCGATTTTATAAATTGAGGAGCGCTTCCAATCCAGCTCAAATTCTTCTCTCGAATCTGGGTTAAATCCATGTAATTAATCCCTAAAAATCTGGATCACGCAATCAGAACACGGGACTGGACAACTCTACGGGAGCAAGGCACTCGTGGGAGCGCTCTTGCGGGTTGGCACTCGCGGGAGCGCCCGCGGGTGCCCACCCGCAGGAGCTCCGGCGGGTGTCCACCCGCGGGGCTCTCGTGGATGACACTTGCGGGAGCGCCCGCGGGTTGGCACCCACCGAGGTGCCCGCGGGTGCTCACCCTGTCCCCCCCCCCCCCCCTTTATGTCTACATGTTCATCTTTGGAAAGGTCCGGATGCACCCAATGAATCTCATGCTTCTCAATCGTAAAAGGGGTTAGCCCTTTCTTTTGTTGGTTGTGGGGTCTGAATTAACTACCCTAAACTCACCTTTTGGAATAGGCGTGAGCCCAAGTGGTACTTCTACACCACCCACATTAAAAATAGTCGAGTTAGCTGTAATCTTTTTTGGTTCAGTTTTGAGTTGAACCGCTCTAGTATCGATCAATGTCTGGATCTTGTCTTTCAGAATGAAGCAGTCTTTAGTAGGGTGACCTACAATCCAGTGATACAAACAGTAGTTCGGATTTTTAGTCTTCCCAACTTTTTCAGACCTCTTACTTTCTGGCAACTTGAGCATGTTGTGCTTGATGAGCAACTTAAACAGGGTAGCAGTATGTTCATATTTAATGGAATAATGCCTCTGAGGTCTAGATGGCCTTGCAGCTTTATTTTTAGCTGGCCCTTCTTTTGACTTCGGCGTGTTTTCTACTGCCATTATATCTTTCCCTTTGGAGTGGGAAAAGTAGTATGGAGTTTTATTTGTAGCACATTTTCTCATGGATTGCTGCTCTTCGAGGCATTGAAGTATATCTTCGGCTTGTTCACCCTGCTTGAGTACAAGACTTAGATTCAACCGAACCCATTTTGACCAGAACATCGGTCAGTAAGTTGTGCCTGGAAGTTTTTATAAGAGTTTCATGCGTCATGCCATGTGGACATCGCACGGAAAGTTCTCGGAACTGCCCAATGAAGCCTTTCACCGTTTCGCCTTCTCCTTACTTTGCTGCTAGCAATGATGGCACGGAGACCTCAGTATCATCTTCAAAGAATCGGGTTAAGAACTCACGTTCTACATCAGCCCATGATTTAATTGTCCCCTAGGGTAGTTGCATGAACCAAGTAAATGCAGGTCCTTGTCAGGTGCTCGCAAATATCTTAGTCAAAGTTGGATAATTCTACATTAGGTGTTCTGTCTGCGACAGGAAGCAGAAGATGTGTTGTTGTGGCGAGCCTTTACCATCGAACGACTGAAGGTTCAACGGTTTATAGTTTGCAGGCTAGGACATAGTTTCTCATTCTATGGGATAGGGACATACTATCCCCACTTCTTTTAGCTTTTTGCGATGAAGAAGTGCTTGCAGTTGTTTCTCCATCTTTTCCATCTTCTCAACATGAGGGTTGATGATAATCTTCACTTCTCTTTCTCTTCTGAGTGAGGAGGTGGTTCCTCATGCTCGTCTTCGCTCTCTTCATCTACATTGACAGGTTGTTTTCCTTCCCACCGATTGAAAGAGGACGACGAGGATTGGTCCTTCTTTGTTTAAACCAATAACTCGGTTAGGAGTCGTTTCATTTCTTCCATGGTCTGCTCTTGCTATTTGAGACGTTATTCTTATCTCTTAAACCTCCTAAAGACTTCTTCTGGAAGGTCAGTCATGTTCACTGTGGCCTCTAACTCTTTATTTGACTCCGAAGATGAAGACACAATGGTAGAATGTTTGTCTTCCTCTTTATCGGATCCTCCAGCCAACCGTTTATAATCTAACGGTATGGCGACTCCTCTCCTAGCCCGCGTGCTCTGATACACACCCTGTGCCCCAACAAACACTCCTTTTAATCCTGGAGTGAATTTTTTATCCGAAGAACCATTCTCGGCAACTTGTTTGCCCTTGCTAACCATATGGGATGAGGCGGCGGGCAAATCACTTCTAGAGTACATTTTTTATTTGTCCGTCTTCTTTTCGGTTCAGTGATCCGATCAAAAAAGGATGGTTTTGATTTGCAATCACAGTTGGATAAAATGGCTGAAATCAACCATTCACATTGACATTGAGGAGTGGGTTGGAGGGCGCTTCTCTTCTAGGTAAAATATTCTCTTAAGTCTTGAGACTTGTTTTCACCCATATTTGCAATTTGACGCCTTTTACGTTGCAAGTTCTGTTCATAATATTAATCAGTTTGCAAGATCTCATAGTTAGACAATTTCTCAGTATTACAACAATCTCCTGCACATTTTCGAAGTCTTTTGGAGTGCATGCTAGCCTGTGCAGTTGCGCGGCTCGGCGCACCTCTGAATTATGCTTCCGAAGGTGTTGATGAGTTTTATCCGAAGTATATTCATCATCTAAAGAAGATTTCGAAGATGTGCGAATGAGCACATCTTTTTATATTTCTGTGGATGAGCCAGAGGGAACGCCTGATAGCGTGACCAAAAAGGTAGGTGTGTGCCATGCGCTCCCTGCACGTGAACCTAAAAGCGCACGGGGAAGCGTAGGCAGTTGTTGTACTGAGAAATCTGGTGCATGCAAAAGAGGGCGCCTGTATTTATGTGTGCATACATCCATGGGGCAGGATTGCACCCACGGGATGCCACTCGCAGATTTTACCTGCGGGGTGCAACCCGTGAGTTGCTTCCAAGGGATGCAATCGCGAGGTGCAACCCGCGGGATGCAACCGTGTGGTTGCAACTTGCAGGTTGCATCCGTGGGATGCAACCCGCAGGTTGCATCCACGGGTTGCTCCCGCGGGATGCACACATGAGTTGCAACCCGCGGGTTGCATCTGTGGGATGCAACCGCGGGAGCACCCGCAGGATGGAACCGTGGGTTGCACTCGTGGGATGCAACCGCAGGGTGCACTCGAAGGGTTACACTCACTTTCTCCGTATTGCCACCGTGCGTATCTACGGGCAAGATTTTTTCTGACTGTGATTTTTCACAAATTGCCTCTTTTGCAATGTTGAGGCGTACCCATTTGGCCGTGCGTCATCTTTGACGGTCTTGATTTCTTTTTTGCGACCATGTTAAAGTTAAATCTGACTTGGAAATAAGCGATGATGCCATATTTCCTTTTAGAGGCAATGACGCCTTATTTTTGTTGATAGACGATGACGTCTTGTCGATTTTCATGGGCAATGACGCCTCATAAATTTTAACAAGCGATGACGCCTTATTAATTTTTGTGGGCGATGACACCTAACATATTTTGACAGGCGATGATGTCTTGTCGACTTTGGTGGGCGATGAAGCCTCACCTTTTCTGATCGTTACCCGACGATGACGTCTGGGCCTCAAATCAGAGAAGTTTGAAAGGAGAAATTCCTCATACTTCTGTTCGTCGACTTTGTTGACCAAAGTTTCAACCATCGATCTGATGGATCTCCGGTCAGACTGCGCCACCAAATTCTCTGTTGTGAATAGAGAGGCTCCCGCTGTGGTTGTTAATTCTTATTTGTCCAAAAAATTAAATTTTCCTTCCATTACAAATTTACTTTGAAATTACAGTAAGAAAAGAAAATTACAAGACAATCTCGATATTACAAGAATAGGAAAATGATTGATTTTGATTCTCGTGGTGGAACCTCATTGCCGCACTCCATTTACTGTCTGATCTGGGTTGGGAAGACGAGGATCTCTCTGAAACTCCTCTGTTGAACTCCGGAAGAAGACACCTCTGGGATCTCTTTTTTTTTTTTTTGAAGAGCCGGCCCCTCTGGAAAAATCCCTTCTTTTCTGAACTCTCCTCTACTTTTTTATAGATGGAGGAGTAATCGTTCGCTTCAAATCCGAATAAAATGTTTCCTCCAAATTCTGGTCAAATCTGCGTAATTAATTCCTAAAAATTCGGGTCAAACCACGTAACCGGAGTACGGGAGTAGGCAACCCTACAGGTGGGACCCATGGAGTGCTCCCGCAGGTTGGCACCTGCGGGAAGACTCCAGCGGGTGGCACCTAATTAGGATTTTTTTTTTGCGTGTCTACATACATGAGTTATAAAATATGTTCACATACGTGAGGTATCATTTCCAAATAAGAAAACCATATTCAGGTAATAATATAAGTAGCTAAACATGTATGCATGTATATCATCTCACTAAATAAGTGTTCTATGCATGAGCATGACATGTATGCCTAAACAAGAGTTATAACAGGTCTGAACTACTCATTTACAGGAAAGAACAAGAGTAATTATATATGTATATATGTGTATCATATCAAAGTCAAGAGATATATGTATGGATATATCATATATGTCTATACTGCTGCAATTCGATGGATATGTCAGACTTCCAGGTCTTGTTTGACTAGCATAAAAATTGAATTAGAGACTAAAATTTAGAATATTTGTAGAAAATTCAATGATCTTTCCAATGAATCTTAAATGTGCTTAATTAGATTCTAGAAGAAAAAAATGGTTGTTTTTCCATGGATATGTTACTGCTGAACTATGGACCAGGTACAACAGCTGAGATTTCTAGGTTATTTTTAGCAGGATAAAATTAAATTTACAACAAAAAATCTTAATCAGTTTTAGATAATTCAATTATATTCCCTATTAATTTTGAATGAGCTCAATTAGAGCTCTAAAGTAAAAAATTATGGTCATTTTTATGGACTTAAAAGTTAAGGTCATTTTTATGGACTTACCACTGCTGAACTACTGATCTGGTATAATAGTAGTGATGGGACTTACAAGTTATTTTTTTATACGAAAATGAGTGAATTAGGGTGAGCTCAAGTTGGCAGAATTTTAGATTAGTGAATTATCCTTCTAAAGGTACTAAATTAAGGTCAAACAATGTTAATATGTATAGCAGTTCTAAGATGGACTACTATATATGTCTGAACAGCGATACAGTTCGTGCACATATAACATGTACGGTGTGACACATACAATATAATTCAAGATAAATACAAATTTGAGTATGTATAATCTTGAAAATTGGTTAATACTATATATGGTATCATATATGAGGAGGCTGTATCAAGAAATCACAAATTTGAATTATTTAAAAGTGTATTATTTATCTTTTATTGAGCCCAAATCGGAAAAGAACCAATACTAATGCGATTACCCTTCAAAAGTAAGGAAATTTTCCAATAATCAAACTAGAGTATAAGAATAGGTGCTAGCAACAATTTTTTCACATTGATGGAGAAAATTAGAGCTTATTTGAAGAGGTTAAACTAAGAACAAAGCTCATATAGCCATTTAGTAGATTTTCAGCTCATTCTCAAGCTCATTATTTGGCAAAATATTTCAGGAAATTTGATAAGGAATTAGGGTTGGAGTTCTGAAGGGAAAATGAATAGAAACACGAGAAGAATAAGCTTAATTCTTTTATATTTTTTTGAATTTAGATGAGGAGTTAAATAGCTACTAGAAAATAGGTATGTTATATTGTCAAAAATCCTTGAACTTTAGCTTTATAAAGTTATCATTAGGTCAAATTCCATCCAAAATTGATCGAGGAAGGCTACTGAATTGTTAGAAATACATATGAGGCAGGATAATGGTTAAAATTAGAATTTTAGATTTAATTTGATTATTTTAATTGGGTATTTTCTCAAAAATCGGTCAATACAAAATATTCAAAAAATATTATAAAATAATTCTAAAATAATAAGATAAGAGATCTCCGCTCTGCAAAATTTGAAATTAAGATCTAGAAATAAATATATAACTTAATTTACTTAGTATCCACCCATAGCAATTTTCGGACTCCCAGACTGACACAAATGATAAGGAATAAACTGATAAAAAGGCTTAACGATTAGTGTCATTACATTCTACCCGTCTAACAAAAAATATCATCCTCAAAATTTAAATAAAAAATGAAAGATAACAATAATATAAATGGAAAAGCACTAATGGATTAATAATGAATTTAAATCATAGAGTAGTCCACATTTTTCCAGAATACTCGGCCAAACAAAGGAAGTCCCATTAAGTATAGCATGGTAATATCATCCTCGCAGAATATTAAATTTCTATATAATACTAAATTAATATTTGATAAAATTGATTGGTGGAGAAGTTTGCTTGTTATGGGAGTATCTTGTAAACCCGGGACTACGAATCTTGTCACAATAGAAGCTAGAATTTTGATCACAATTAGTGTTGGAATATTATGTCATAGCCTAAACTGGAATATCATGTCATAGCGTAAACTGAAATACCAGGTTATAGCATATTAGATTATAATGTCATAGTATAAACTGGAATATAAGGTTACAACATAAGCTGGAATATCATATCATTTCATAAGATAGAACATCAGGTCACCACATAAGCTAGAATATCATATCACAACAGCAAACTAGATTAACAGCAATAGAAAACTATGTCGATCGATTAATTTTTTGTATCTCCAACAAATGCGCCTTTTAGAATACCTTTCCTTAATTGCTCAAAATGGTTATTAGCATAAACTTTTTATTGTGAGTACTAAAGTTCAAAATATCAAACATCGGGTTCATATTGGATGGACAAATGTTTTTCATAAATATAGCGAGATATTGAACTATATCAGGGATAGGAACCAATATTAGATTGTTATATTGTATCGGTAGCTCTCCAAAATAACATATTAGGCGATATATTATTTATCGCAGCTGATATTTAGAACAATTTCTATTACGCAATCTTGCTTAATATTATTACATATGTTTTTAATCTAACTATTTCTGCAGCGTCTTAAATTTCCTTCAAACCTAAAGATCCATATTTCAAACTTCTTCCTAGTGGATAAATAATTAATATCTCTCATGAGTTAAAATTATATGTTAAATCCTGAACTACCTATATAACATTGGCATCACAGATATGATTGACACTAAAGGAACATATAGACTTTGTGAACTGACCCACTATCGCCAATGAGCTTGGTAGTGGTTTATGACATTAAGCAATGGATATTTTGTTTGATATATATTTCAAATATATGAGTTTCTACCTGAATATTATAGGTATAATATACCTTGTTTGACTATATAAACATTTCAAATGTAAAATATATTGATATTTTAATTGGACATGCTTTAATTAATATCAAAGTCATTCCAAATAATATATCCACGGACTACCTATTTAAATCCTGGACTATATATTTAAAAGTCATCACCAAACAATGTATTTTGATGCAAAAATTTAATTTAGTCTCGAACAATAGATATGAAAATTTATAAAAACTAATAATTAAATTTGAGGTTCAAATATATGTAGGAACTGATAATTAAATTTGAATTATAAACTATAAATAAATTTTTGAGAACTATTTTGTTCCCATAATACTTATGATATGGAATTATACACTTCCTATATATATATATATATATATATATATATATATATATATATATATATATATATATATATATATATATATATATATATATATATATATATATATATATATATATATATATATATATATATATATATATATATATATATATATCATCAAATGTCACGGAGAAACATGTATTTCATGTTTCAATTATTTTGCCATATATTTAAATAGTCTTGAATCCAAACTCAATTATATTTTTACCCCAGCCACATTACAACATAACTATATTTCATGTTTTAAGCTAGAAATATTAATTTTTCTTATATTCCTAACGAAATATACAAAATTCAGCTCAGGTATAGGTAGTGAATATAACCTATTTATGTATGGCTTTATTTTGATTGGATATTTAAATGCATTTATAGGTTCTACGCTACCAATTATCCACCGTGTTATCCCAAATATGATGATATATTGGTATTATAAATATAAATATTTGATAAGATATGGCATCAATATTTGGATAAATCTTATAATCTACTATGAGCCCTAACAATAAAATAATAAGTATATATTGCTCATAAAGGACAAGATGGAATTAGGATTGGAAACAAAAGATAGGGTATAAAATGAGATAAGAAACAAGAAAATATTAATGGATATTGTTTGCATAAATGTTGCAGAAACCTAAGATCATGAGTCAAATGATAAAAAAAATAGTTGCTCTAATACCACTCTGTGATGTCCCAAATCATACACTAGTAGACCCGAGTGTGTGTCCCATTTATGGATAGAGTATTACTGGCAGACACTGTGTCAATACCCGAGTGCACGAGGCCTTTATACTATAGAATTTTTATTTAGTGAATTATCTTTCTAATAGCACTGAAATGAGGTCAATCGGAGTTAATATGCAAAAAATATAATAGTTCTAAGATGGCCTACTGCGTATGAACAACGATACAATATGTGCACATATAACATGCACGATATAACACATGCAATGAAAATCAAGACAGATGCAAATTTGATTATGTATAATGTTGAAAATGGATTGATAGTATATCTGGTATCATATATGAGGAGGTTGTATTAAGAACTCACAAATTTAAAGTATTTGAGAGCATTTTCTTGCCTCTTGTTGAGCCCAAATCGGATAAGAATCATATCAATGTGATTACAATTCAAAAGTGGAGAAATTTTCTAATAATCACACTAGGCAAAAAGGGCATGTGCTAGAGAAATTTTCTCATGTTGATTGAGAAGATTAGAGCTTATTTAAAGAGTTTAAACTAAAAAAACAAAACTCATGTAGCCATTTAGTGGATTTGCAGCCTATTCTCTAGCTGATTTTTTGGCAAATTATTTGAAAAATTTTGGGAAGGAATTAGGGTTGGATCTTTAAAGAGAAAATAAAAAGGAACATGAGATAAATAAGTAATTTTTTTATAGATTTTTTAAATTTATTTGAAGAGTTAAATAACTACTGGAAGATAGATATATTCATTATTAAAAACTCTTGAACTTCACTTTAATTATAAAGTTACCATTGGGTCAAATACAATTCAAAATTGGTCAAAGAAGGTTGCTGGATTGCTGGAAATAAATATAAGGTAGAAAATAGTTAAATTTGGCATTTTATATTTATTTGATTATTTTAATTGGATATTTACCCAAAAATCAGTCGATGCAGAATAATTTAAGAAAGTATGGAAAACTCCAAAATAATAATAAGAGATCCCTACTCTGTAGAATTTAAAATTGAAGTCTCGAAATAAAAATATAACTCAATTTACTCAATATCCATTCATATCAGTGTCCGAGCTTCTAAACTGATACAGATGATACCGAATAAACTGATATAAGGGCATAAGGATTAGGATCGTTATAGTAGCTTTGCATACTGATTCCACTCATATTATATAGCAAGCTACACCCTCTAATTCCACTTCACACACATCAAATTCTCACATCCCATCATCATCATCACTATCCCACACTATATCATCTAGCATTTTTGAGAGACTTGACTCCTCAGCATTTGACCATTTCATTTTCAAGACATTCACACCCAAGGCTCCCTATCATAATTGTTTAAAGAAATATTCTTCTCAAGTCGAGCACATTCTTGAATTGTTCATGCAAGTAAAGATCAATATACCTCTATGGATGCAATCCAACAAGTACCTACTTACGTAAAGTTCTTGATGGATATATTATGCACGAAGTAGAGATGGATATATTATGCACGAAAAATAGATTTGCAAGCATTTCAAAGAAGGTCTTTCTAGCTGCAAACATCTCTAATATCATTTCCTACTATTACTTATGAAGTACAATAAAACTAGAAATCCTATTATCTCCTGTACTATAAGAAGTGATTGATAGATATTGTTAGATTTAGAAATAAATATCAACTTACTATCATGTTCAGTATACCAATAGTTAGAATTGAAAGAGTTATAACCCACAAAGATTACATTATAGCTAGCCAAAGGTTTGTGAAAAAACCTATGGGAGAGATCGAGGACATATTGATTAAGATTGGGAAACATATCTTACCGATTAATTTCATAGTCCTTGAACCTTAATATATTGCTGAGACTTTTATAAATCTTTATTTTTAATAAGTTATTCTTAATTTGATTTTTGATTATCTATGCTTAGATCAGGTATGAAATTGGTGTTATTTATTTTATCTATATGATTATCAATTTGATATAGTTTGGTTTTTAAAAATGTCATCTTTGATGGTTTATGCTTTCATGACATTTGATAAATTATGCTTGAGGATACTATATTAAAACTAAATTAAAAGATTTTTTTTTTATTATTATTATGTTACTTGATCATGCATGTTAGAAAGAAAGAAGATAGAATTCATTGTTATATTGTTAGTTTAATGGATTCGAATATCTTAGGCTAGCATTCTAGAATACTTAATTCTCTCTTATCAAGTATAATCTTCTTAGTTGACTCACCAAAATTAAGAATATAGTAAGATTGCAAAATACTCTGATTCCTATGGAAACGACCCATTTGCATTATAATTGACACTATGCGCTTGCAATAGTTTGATACACATCATTATCTAAATCTCATTATAATAATTTATAAGTTAATCTATTTTTGATAGGTTATACATTCAATTTAATAATAACCTATACTTAATTAGAAATGATTTATACTTATTATATAGTTAGATTTAGAAGATCTTGATATATGAATTAAATCTATTAATTTATTTCTAGATTGGTAGGTTATTGCAATCTTTGTATAACTTATTTATTTTGGATTGAGATAAATAATTGATTTTAAAAAAAGAGGAAGCTACTAAATCTTTTTATAAATCAATCTAATGGATTATATCCTAACTACCTATTTCTCAATTATTTAGCTTGAAGATATCATCAAAACAACTCTCTTTATCTTATCAATTCACCTAGATAGGATTAAAATTAAATAAAATCATCTTTTCTTTGGATCGACCTACATAGTATTACAAGTAAAAAAATATAAGCTTGTAATAAATAATTTTCACATCATCGATGGTAGGAGTCTTTGTCCAATTGAACCCAATTAAGGATCTTAGGATATTATTAAGCTCTTTCCCATTGATCCCCATCTGCTTGACGATGCTATGGACACATGAACTTCCTTTATCAACGAGGTTTCTTCTTACCTCAAATTCAGTTATCCTGTTGGTGATGACTACAACATCATCATGAGAAACTTAGACTCCTTCCATGACTTTAGCCAACAATATGATATCGTGACTTTTTAGTTGCTTGAGAGGGTTCTGAGCAGTGTTTACCATTCTAGCATACTTTTTGTTACAGTGTGAAATGAGCCGATCGTGCCATATTTTTATCTTTTCTTTAAAAATATACGTATTACGCATCATGCCTCAACTCTTCTAATTCATTAGTTGAAGTTTTCGTAATGGGCCTACGGAATTTAAATCCAAATTAACTGTTTTAATTGCCTAATACGCTTTATGTTCAATTTTAATAAGGAGAAGACAAAAATTTTCCTAAACTATTCGATATCAAGACATGCCTAAGGGTGTGTTTATAAGCTGTATGGTATGCCCATAGAGCATACATAAGTCAAAATGCCAATCTTTGCAAGACGGATTCACCATTTTCTCTAAAATTTGTTTTATTTCCTTATTAGCAAGCGTTACTTATCCGTTTGATTGTGGATTATATAGTTTGCAGATGTTATGTGTGATGTGTTACTTTTTCATCAAATTCATAAAGACTCGATTGTAGAAATGGGTACCCTCATCACTTATTATAGCTTTAGGAATCCCAAATTTAGATAATATATGTTTTTTGAGAAATTTGGTTATAGTTTGTTAATCATTACTCAGACATGTTGTGGCTTCTACCCATTTAGAGACATAATCAACTGCTCTGAAGCTATAAATATATCCGTTAGAGATAGAAAATAGTCCCATGAAATCACTGCCCCAACAATCAAATACTTCAATTATAAAAATTGGTGTCAATGGCATATCATTCTTCGATGTCAATGCACCTAATTTCTAACATAACTCACAATGTTTGCAATAGTCATGCGTATCTTTAAATATTGTGGGCCGATGAAATCCACATTGGAGAATTTTGGCTACCGTCTTTTTAAACGAAAAATGCTCACCGCAAGATTCTTTATGACGGAAAGCTGTAATACTCTGAATCTTATCATCAGGCACATAATGCCAAATAATTTGATCCTAATCATATTTAAATAAGTAGGGATCATCGTAAAAGAAATGTCATACCTCATATAGAAATTTTAATTTTTCATGCGCATTCCAATGTTTTGGCATCTCATCTATAACATGAAAATTAATTATATTAGCGTAGCAAGGAGTAGTTTTAACAGAAAATATTTGCTCATCAGGAAATGAATCCCTAATAGGTACGTTATAGTTATCAAATGTTAGACGAGAAAGATGGTTAGCGTCCACATTTTCTACTCTTTTCTTATCTTTAATTTCTAGATCAAAATCTTGAAGCAGTAATATCCATCGAATCAGTCGTGATTTTGCATCTTTATTTGAGAAGAGATACTTAAGCGCCATATGATCTATAAAGGAAACACATGTGAGCCCAAAATGTGGTCAACATTTATCAAGAGCAAAAACTACAGTTAGAAATTCCTTCTCTATTGTTGTATAGTTCGTTTGCACATTGTTGAGAGTCTTGCTAGTTTAGTAGACCATGTAGGGTTTCTTATCTCTTCTCTGTCCAAGAACTGCTCCAATAGTATAGTCACTTGCATCATATATAATCTCAAATGGTAGTGACAAATCTGGAAGTTACATGATCGGTACTGTGATCATCTCCTTGAATGTGTTGAAAGTTGTTTGACGTACCTAAGTCCATTCGAACTACACATATTGCAAAAGAATATGAGAAAGAGGTCTAACAATATTACTAAAATTCTAAATAAACCTTTTATAGAAGTCGGCATGTCCTAACAATGAGCGTATATTCTTTACGGTTTTGGGTATTGGTATTTTGGAAATTAACTCGACTTTCGCTTTGTCTACTTCCACCTCTTTCAATGAAACTATATAGCCAAATAAAATATCCTTTTTAACTATAAACTAGCCCATAGGAGCAAATTATTTTGTTGGAAACATTCAAGTACTACTCTCGAATGAGTCAAACATGTTTCAAAACTGTTACCGAATACAAAGAAATCATCTATAAATACCTCAAAATAATCTTCTACCATATCACTATCATGCATCTTTGGAAAGTTGCGGGTGCGTTACATAATCCAAATGGCATTCTTCGAAAAGCAAATATGCCAAAAGAACAAGTAAAAGTTGTCTTTCCCTGATCCTTTAAAGCAAATTCAATTTGATAATAGCCAAAATATCCATCTAGAAAATAATAAAAATCATGTCCCAGGACTCTTTTGAGTATTTGGTCTAGAAAATGTAATGAAAAATTTTCTTTCCTCATTACTTGGTTCAATATTTTGAGTATTTGGTCTAGAAAATGTAATGGAAAATTTTCTTTCCTCATTACTTGGTTCAATTTGAAGTAATTAATGCACATATGCCAACTTTTAGCTGTACGAATGGGTATCATCTCTCTATCATCGATTTTTATTATTTTTTTAGGAACAAATTGGATTGGGCTTTCTCACTTACTATCTACTATTGGATAGATAATGCCAACATCAAAAGTTTCAACATTTCGACTTTAAACATTTCTTTCATAGCAGGGTTAAGTTTTCGTTGCATTTATTCCAAAGTAAGACGATGTGTAGAAATAAGAGAATTCATACCTTTGATATCTACCATGTTCTAACATAAAACTCCCTTGTACTTATGAAGCACTGATATCAAATACTCTTCTTGATTCTCATCAAGATTCGTAGATGACCACCAAAAAAGTTTATTTAGGTCTCAAAAATGCATAGTTGAAATTTTCGAGTTAAGGTTTGAGCTCAAATATTGAGGCTTCAATATTGGAAGGAAATTTTTTTATCTGTGGAGGTAACTCTTCATATACTTTCTTTTTTGACCATCCTGCAATATATGAATAATAAGTATCATTAATGCATTTTATCAGTTGAGCAGGATCTTTCAAGAAAACCATCATCCATTATCAGTGCAACCTCCAATGGATCAGAGATGCTTAATGATATAACGTCTCTTTCTTCACGGATTTTTTTCAATTGAATTAATCAATATTTGATTGTTTGCAGATATTTAAAATATTAAGTTCAAGAGTCATATTTCCGAATGATAATTTAACTACACTTCCTATAATTGATAACTGCATAAGTTTTAGCTAAAAATGAGCATGCGACGATAATTGAAATTTGAAGATGTGTGTTTTTGGCAAGTTTAGTATTGATAACTATAAAATCTATAGGAAAATAAAAGTTTTTAATTTGCACTAATATGTTTTCAATCACGATTTTAGGATGGCTTTCTGATCTATCAGCTAATTGTAGTGTGACCGGTACTAGTTTGAGTTCTCTTAGACCTAGTTGTTTGCAAACCGAGTATGTTAACAGGTCTACACTAGCACCCAAGTCTAGTAAAACTTTTTCAATATTAATTGATGCATCACACATGAAATAATTGGATATCCAGGACCTTTATACTTAAGAGGCATTTTGAAGTGAAATAAAGCACTTACCTGCTCCATCAAAAATGCCTTATTTTGCTTGTTGTGCCATCATTTAATAGTCTATAAATCCTTCAAGAACTTAGAGTATGATGGCACTTATCTGATTGCTTTCAGAAGAGCAATATTGATTTGAACATGTTTAAATATTTCTAAGATGTCAGCATAAGAATGATTAATGTTTTTGTTCATAAACGTTGAGGGGAGGTACAGGTGGTTTATAAGTTGAGAGTGTTGTCTCATTTGGTTCATAGTTGTGTTGTTGTACTGATTCATTACCCTATATTTCTTTATTGTTGTTGCTTTTTGAAGTGGGCTCATCAACGACTTTGTTACTTCTCAAACTTATAGCAGCAGATATCTCAAGTATATCTTTATTAAGTAAAGAATAAATAGTATTTATACCTTTGATTTTACCTAAAATACTAGCCTCCGGCTGAGATGGAAATTACCTTTATTGCTGAATTAAAGAGGTTTATCTGAGCTCTAATATTGCTGAAGGTCATTGCATTCTGATTGTTAATAGTCTATTATGACTGAATGAATTGCTACTGTGCTTGGATTATTTGATCCATTTTCTACTATACTTGTGTTATATTATCCTCCAAATTGTGCTTCAATGGTGGTTGGTACATCGAATTTGAAGTTGATAGCTGGATGTACTGTTATGGTGGTTTGTTGGTACATCAAATTGTGCTTGACTGGATGGTGGTTTGTTGGGTTGACTATACTGCTTTGAGAATTCCGGTTCCATTGAAAATTTGGATGATTTTTCCAATCGGGATTATCAGTTTGTGAATATGAGTTATTTATTGATTAAGAAATTATGTTAAAAGCATTATCTTGTTCATTCAATACTTCTATAAAAGTTGAGAGAGTTGGAAAATTACGAGTTACATGTCCTTGTAATTCACAAATATCGCAAATCTCTGCAACTACATCTATCACCTTTACAGTTTTTTGTTTCTTTGTGGTCAAATTTTCAACTTTTTTGTTAATGAAATTAATCACGCAGATATGTTTTTGGTTTCTCCCAATTTTAATAAGTTCACTTCTATTTTGAGATTTCTCTGTTAATTGGTTTCATTCCAAAGTATCATCTGCTTTTCAGACTTGTGAATTTTCAGTATGTAAATCAAAATATTCTCATATTTCTTCAGCATCCTTACTCAAGAACTCACTATTGTACATGGTTTCAATAAATTGCCTAGTTGCAGTATTAAGTTTTTGATAGAATGTATTTACGGATCTCTATATCTCAAAGTTATAATGTGAGCATGAGAGTTATATTTAAATCTATCTCAACAATCGAATAAAATTTTGCCTTACTTTTGGCGATAGGTGACGATTTGCTTTCGCAAGTAAGTCCAATGTTGGGGGAATAATTTCTGTAAGAATTTTTTTTGTATCTCATCACATCTTCCAATTGAGTTCGGGCATAAAGAGTGTAACCACATTTTAGCTTTGCTCTTAGGGAGAACCGAAAGAGCTTAAGTTTCAATTGCTCAACGCCTATATTTTTAGATTGATAGTAGCTCAAATTTCTTCGAATTTACGAAGATGTACATATGGGCTCTCTACATCCATCCCTTGGAACTTAGATAAAAGTCGTACGACTACAAATTTTATATCAAAGTGTCATATATTCAAAGGAAAAATAATATAAGAAGATTAGGTTGTCTGATCTGATTGTAAGTAATCGTGTAGGGATCTCGCAGTTGATTTTGATCATCATTTGTATTACACTACCAAATTCATTATTATAGTTACAGTTATTCTTTGTGTTTTGATTGTTAGTCCACATATTGTAAAGTGATTGATAGATCAGAAATATTTGTGGATCTAATTATGACAGGACAAATCTACCATTATATGTTTTCTTCTAACTAGTCATATAAATTTAGAATTACACTTGTTAATAATGTAAGAAGTGTAACATGTACTAAAGTGTAGAACATAATAGTACAAATCCCGTGCACGGCACCAAAAATTTGACTCAACCTGAATCGTGTACTTTCAAGCACAGGAGATTAATAAGTAATACTCGGACAATAAACCCAAGATTGTTTTCTTAAGGATTTTTGTGATTATGTTCTAATAATGAGAAAAATAGGTTACGAAAATAATGATTATAAATTAATTAAAAATTAATTAACTAAGGATTAATTGATTATAAATTAAACTATAGAATTACATTGGCTAGATGGGTTAACACCCCCCATAGATTGAATCACTGGAAGAGTCAATGATCATTTTATTTATGGATCACATGGTTTCATACAATCAGAAAGTAAATAATTGAAACACAAAAACAAATTAAGTTATAGTTTTGATAAGTGGTTGATTTTCCCTCGTATAATCCTCTATAAATTTTTGAGATAAATTTAAGCATGAAATATGAATAACAAAAATAATTATTCGAATTCTAAGAATGCACTATGCTTAAAAAGTATATGGTATATAAGAAACTAAGTAACAAATATATTATCAAACTATAAATCATCAAAATCTCAAAATCATATTTGGAGCCTGATATGATAATAAGAAACCAAAACCCAAAAATCATATAAAATAATTAAGCATAAAAGAATAAAATCTCAAACCAGTTAATCATCTAGGGTTTGTTTCCTCATCCACGCCAATGAAGAAATTTAGCCACTAATACTTTTCATAGCCATAGAATAATCGAGAAAAAAATCTTTTATTAATAACTATGAAAAAGTACAAAGCTAAACTCTCTCTTAAAATCTCTCTTTTAATCTAAAAACAATCTCTAATCTATATTGACAACCTCTCTCTAAAATTCTGGAGTGCAATGATTATTTATAACCTCTCAAAATCCTAATACAATAATTCTATTTATAAGAAAATTCTTTTCTCTTTAAAATCTTCATATCTGCACAAATTACTGACTGGCTTTTGACAGGGGCTTCAACAGTTGCTTTAGCAGTGGCTCTCGAGTGCATTACAGTCTTCAATTTTTTGCAAGCTGTCGACAGCGCTTCCAGGCGACTGCCAACTGTCAAACCTGGAATTCAATTTCTAGGCTGATACGTATATGGATGCGCTTCTCATTTGATTTCCTTCCATCTAGAACTATGTAAAAAGATTAAAAATCACTAGAAAAAATATTAAATTTGAGAGTTTGAATATTAAAAATAATTTATCATTAATTCTTCATATTGATCAAGAAAATTTGATTACGAGTACATGAAATAAGTAGAAAATATTATATTTTTTACTCGTAATCATTAGCCCTCAAATTTTATTGGGTCTCTGTTCAATCTTGAGGAGGGATGCCTGATTCTTCTGAGTGGTTCTACTCACTTTGAACTGTCGAGTAAACAAATAGCAGAGTTAACAAAAGAGTCAATTGACTTGTCAAGTAGCCTGTTGAACCAGCTTTGGTCAACCTTCTCATCAGAATCACCTTGGAGATGCACAATCGACTTGTAGCTGGCAATATGACCATTGGTATCAGTAGTCCCAACTTTCAAGTGCTTTGAACTTCGACACCCCTGCTTTAGGATCGATTTGGAGAGGAATCATTGTCTATGGAGTCGGAGCCCAAGTACATCGATGGAACAATTCTCTTCTTAGAGCCGAAGAGGACTCATGGTTGTTATTTACGTGTCGCTTCTTTAATTTTTCCCGACAGGGTTGATGTTTGGTGAAATAGCGAGTTTCGAAGAAGTGGAGGTGGAGGAGCATCAGCATCCGGTTGGTGAGTCTTCAGCGCTTGGGTGAATGCAGTAATTTGGCTGGTGAGCTGGAGAGTTATCTCCTGGAGTTTAGCTTTGGTCACTAGGACATTTTGATCTGCCTGATTGGATACGTAGATTTGCTTGATTATTTGCAGTATTGGTATCCACCTCGTCGGTGGAAGGCTCATCCCCTAACATAGGAGTTCCGTGTTGAGTTGCTTGAGTCTTTGAGCTTGATTTTACACAGACAACACTTTGTCAGACCTGGCCGGCCTAATTAGCTTGATTTCGGACCCTTAGTGGATCTCAAAAGATAAGGAGCATGTAATGTCAATACGTACTATGTAGGAAGCTATGCTAACACACCATTAGCGATGAATTTACTTGAATCAGTTGCTTAGGTGGACGAACTCCTCCCAAGTCTAACATGGCCTAAACGGGTTCATTTGTAGGCAAGACGCCTGATCCAAGGTCATCTGCTAAACTTCCTCGTACAGGTGGAACTCCTGAGGTCATGTTTTATCAAAGTACGATGCATCTCAACACATTATAAATGCATCACGAGCATGCAAAACAATAGATACATATATTCGTATTTTGTGCAAATTTGAATATGATTTGGCAGGCTTCAGGAGAAAATCAAAACCCTCCTGTTCAGGCTAGTACATTCGCATGTCGGTAGCAGATGTCACCAGTACAAGAAAAAATTTGTATTCCTACCGATTGAAACTAGACATAGGCTCAATGTCAATTCATTTCGATCCCACACCCTGCATCCAGTACCATCTCTCATCTTGCGGCTCAGTCAAGAGAATCAGAGTCCACAACGGGACTAATATCCGTCTGCATCATCAGGAATGTAGAGCGGAAAGCACAGCAAACCCCTCCGACAAAGGGGGAACTTCTAGATGGGCACACCATTTTTTCTAGTGAGCCCACTTAAAAACTTCTATAATATTATAATCTTGCTATCGAATTTTTTGGACCAAATTGCCTTTATCTTCCTTCTTCCTTTTTCTAAGTTCAGTTAACCCACAAAAAAAAAAATTCCTAAAATCCGCAGCGAAGGCGGCGATAGCGGGAGAGGAGAGAGATTTGATAGTGTTGGTTTTAGATAAGAGAAGAGAAAGAGGAATGAATAGTTGGGTATTTGGGTTAGAGATAATTTTTTTGGAAGAGAAGAAAAGAGAGACAGGAAACTCCGGTCCGGACTGCCAGTCCGGACAGAATCGGACTAGCAGTGCGGACAAGGAGATGCGGAGATAAAGGTAACTATAAATAAGTCATTTTTCGCCCATTATCCACAAAGTCATTTTAGCATATTAGTGAGTATTTTCACCTACTACGCAGGTAGCCCTGGTTCGATCCCTAGCAACAGCGTTTATTTTAGAATTTTATCTATTTTTTCAAATAGTGGTAAATTTAATTCAGGTCCTTCTTTGATGACTAATGTTGCCCCTTTTCACATACAAAATAATCTCTTTTACTTTATAAACAAATTTTCTCTTTCCTTTTTTATGTACCCTTCTAAAATCAGTGTTACTTTCATTAACAACAAGGAAAATAGAATTAAATACTTGCAACTCATTGCAGAGAATAAAAAAAAAAAAACACTAAGTTTAGTTCATTCTATGCAACAAACACAAAAAATTCATTCATCTCTCAAATTTATACACAAAGTTTAGTTCTTTCCAACTACATATTTCATCAATAACACATAAATACGAAATTCAAATTCAAACAATAATGTGAATTTACACAATGATAATTATGAACAAATCAGCCCATAATTCGAAACAACATTACATAAAAAATATATACAAAGTTTGGTAGAGATAGGTCATGACTTTCTCTATATTCTGAAGTTGTACTCTAGCTTCTTTTGTGTGCATGCAAACTTGATAGCTGCATTGATATACTTCTGGCCATACTGGGATTAGTTGGCGTGCTTCTGGGTGCATAGGGTACGGTTGGAAAGATACTTATTTCAACCACTCCGACATCTATTCTGCCAACACAAAATAAAATTCATATCAATACACACATTATGCTCCACAATTAAGCCACTAACACAATAATCACACTAGACAAACTGGATTGCAAATTGACATACACATGTAAACACGACAGTGATTGATCCTCTATAAATAATTGTTTTATTTGAATATTATAACCATGTTTGCATTTCAGATTATGATAATGTCAATTATCATGTATATTTTCTTCAAAGCCTTACTAATTGGCGGAAAATATTATATAACTTGTAAATGTACAGATATAGTGATAAACAAAAATTTTCTTCATAGTTTTCTTCTTAACACTGTCTCAAAAATTAAATCCCATAGATATAGTGATAAACAAATAAAACGAGCAAAAAACAAATAGGGAAAGGGATTGGCTCTTTTGCGATTTGAATCAGAATTTAACACTACACATATTTTTGTTGAACCCTTTCACCCAAATGAGATTAAATTCTGAAGAACAGATTGTTGTTGCTATTCTTTTATAATATGATACTTAAAGTAATTCAAGTTTAAAACTTAGGAAGGAAAGAAACTTTTATTGTGAAACTTCATGTGTCGACACAACTTTTTTTGCATGTCATTGTTACTTCATATGTACTTCTTTTAGAATTTGCAATGTATCAATATGTCACAACTATACTCGTGCTACTAATCTCTTCTTTAAACTAATCAATTCCTTTCAATGGCTTATCATATTCTCTCCTTAAAACATTATACTACCAGGATAAAAGAGAATGATGATGATCATAATAATCATAATCTTAATAACAACAACAACATTATCAACAACAACAATAATCATAATCATAATCATAATCATGCTCATATTCATAATATAAAAGTGCATATTATATTAATAATATTAATTTTCAAAATTAACTATTAGGACACTAGGATTACAATATTAATTTTTTCTTAATAATTATAATCTAAATATTAAAAAAATTAACAAAAAAATGCTACAACCAAATTTGCTACCTCCTCCCCAACCCAACAAAATCACCAAACCCTAATATTGAAAAGTTGTTTGATCCAAAAATAAAAAATATAAATTTAAAAAAAAATTACTTGATTAGGAAATCTTACCTAGCAATGATGGGAAGGTGGCAGCGGGAGAATGGCGGCGGCGGCGGCGTCCGTCCTAACGACGGCGGCGGCGTCCAAACGGCAGCGGCGGCTACGGCCCTGCCTCTAGGAACGGGAGAGAGAGAGAGAGATTTGGAAGGAAAAGGAGGTAGAGAAGGGAAAATAGAGAATTAAGGGAAGTAGGAGGGGAAAATGAAGTTAGGGTTAGGATTTTTTTTTGGGTTTAGGGGGTTAGAGAGGAAATGGGAGAGGAGAGAGAGAGGAGGATGAAAAATAGGGGTGAGGGGTAATTTTGAAATTTTTAGTGTGCTCACTAGGAAAATCCTCCCTATAGATTTTATCTATGTGGACTCACCAGGAAATCTGGGCTCACTAGGAAAAATGGTGTGCTCCCTTGGAAGCTCCCGACAAAAGGGCCTGTGTTTATGAACTTGGCAGCAGGATCACTTTATCAATAACTTTGGCCTCAAACAGTTATTTTTGCCCTTTGTTTGCCAATGGCGCCAGTTATTTCATGCAGAACGACATGGCACAGTTGCAGCTTCACAATACACTTGAATCTGATCAGACGATATAAAACCCTAAAAAATATATTATGACAGTGGACACAAAAACCAACCGTATCCATTCCCCATCTGGTACGACGGACACAAAACCAACCAGACCCATTCCCCATCTGGTTACAGCCTTCACTCAACCGACAAGGGTAAAAGCCAGTGTCAGTTAGAAATTAAAACAATCTCTAGCTAAAAACATACAAATGAAAGAAACACCTAGGTGAGAGCAGAACGCTGCAAGCCTGCAACAAAGGATACACTGCATGACTGCAACAAAGGATACACTGCATGACTGCAACAAAGGATACAAGGTTTGTATCATAACAAATTGAATATACTGATGAAATGAATAGGGCAATGGAGGATCCTGATTTCCTATTCATCCTCTTAAGCAAATAGGCGATTGAGAATGAACTCTATCGAGGACCATGGGCCTCTCATGGAAATGAGCAGGTCAGGACAAACAAAACAACCATCTATCAACAAAACACAAGATTACCTACATATACTTACAACCACCTCCACTCCATCTACCAAACAATTAGACACCAGTAACAGATGGAGTGGTTAAAACCATTCTCTATTTTATTCATAATATATCATGACACTTGTAACAACGAAAAATACCACATTGCTTCTAAAGGGTGAGTTTGTCCAGGTGACGATCCATGATTTCAGAAACACATTCCAAGAATGCAGCCTCGCTGGTGCCAGGAAGAACAGCATCCTTCGCCTCATGGATGATCTCCTCAATCTTGGACTCTTTCTTGAGAGATTCCCTGCACAGCGTGTTTCCAATGTCATATGGAGTGAGACCTCTTTCTGCTCCTTTCTTAAGTAGCATGGTTGAGATTCGGAGAGTGCGCGAGCACTCAAATGATAACTCCCACCCATGCAACTTGAGGAGATCAATGTCCTCTTCAGCATCCAGTGACCGTATATAGTCAAGAGTTTCAGAATTGAAAGGTTGACGGGCCTGGGGCCAGTACAGCCACTCGAATGTGCAATCTTCAAACTACATTTAACACAAGAATCAGAAAATAAGATCCTTGAATATGGCCATTGATATACAATAAGTAGCAACCCCAAAAATATCAAAACACAAGTGTTTCTTCAGTACAAAAACAATGATTAGAAGAAAATATGGGCATTGAACATGTTAAGAGTTGAAATATGGGCATCCCTGTGATTTAGGCTACCCGATAATAAGGTCACTCATGTTTTCTAAAATTATTGTTGAAACAAACATATATTAAGAAAATGTTAATAAAAGGAAAAGAAAAGATGTTGAGGACTGGCCGAGTATGCCAAAGTTATTTTCTACAAAGTATAAACAAAAATGTCAAATTATATGAACTTATGAGTTATGAGGAAATTATATTTTGGATTCAACACAGCCTATATAAATATCAACTAACAAATACCGTTAGAATTCCAATTATCCAATAATATCACAAATTTGAGCTCCTATAACCCGTATCAATATCCTTTAACACTTTAATGCATGAGAAGAGATATCTGGTTACTCAGCTTTGGGAGTCAAATTCTATCGTCTCTTCCCTCCAACATCTATCTTTTGCTTTACATGTTCATCAGACACTCATCTCTTTTAGTGGCATATTACTTAACTGCATTAGAACATTCACTTTAACCGGCTAACAGCATTTGTGTTTCTCGTGTAAAGTATGTGCACAAGACATCCGAATAATAACTAGTTTATTCCTAGCAACTGCTACAAGGGAAGAGCAGAGGATATACATACTTTCGGTTGCACCATATATCTTATAGGAAAATGGCATAAGAAAGTGTAGGCATGCTCATAGCAAGCAAACATGCCTCAAAAAACAAAAAAAAAAATATTGAAGAATCTAACCTATAGAGTTAAAGAAAATAAACTTAACATAAAACCTTTGCAATTGCACAGGAAACACAAAAGGAAAAAAGAATAACAAAATTCAATTCAAGAATGCAAGGAACATTAAACAAGCTAAATGTCTCAAGTTTAATATTCTGCTTACATTGATAAGCTACAACCTAAAAATTTGGACATTGAGAAATGCTCAAAACTAAAGAAGATTACCTGTTTGCTTTTGTTATTATTAAAATTCGAGAAGAAATTGCATATTTGAATAACTCAAATGATCACAATAAATTCTTCAAATGACAGCACCAACCATCTATAATTTACTGTACGATAAGAATAATCTAATCTAATCTTCAACTTAAGAATTTTACTATCTGCATTTATCAAAGGAAGCATTAAAAAGAAATGGAAATATACCACAAACAAAAACACAGGAATTATTAGCCAAACTAAGAAATTGATAAGAATGAACTAGAGAAAATACTTACATTCTCTGGCAAGCAATATCCATGATCTATAGGTACAAGCACAAACCGGTCTTCCTCCTCTTGTTTACAAACCAGCATATTTCCTGCATGACGATCTGCATTCGCCAACCTTATATCCAAAACAGATACCTTGTGAACCTCCTCCACAGGAAATGCCCGAGGACCCATATCCTCACAACTCCCGTAGTTCTTCACAAACATCTGCAGAGATCCAATCTTGACACCCTTCTCCCCATATCCATCATGATGACCAAAACAATCCTTCAAGCACCGAACCATCACTGTAGGAGGAACGCCAGAAAACCCAACTTCATCAGAGAGGAACGACCGGCGCCCACCAATAGGATGATCGAGAACATAGGCAGCAACCTCCCTCAATGCACCTTCACCCACCCTTGTCCCCCTCTTGAGCCCTTCGCCATCCAGCGACATAGGAAGCCCACGAGGATTGTTTTCTGCCATTGGTTCCTCATCGATTGGCTTGAATACACCAACATATTTAAGCCCTGACTCGTCCTGCATGAAATAGGCACCCCCAGACCCTTCGGATGACAGGATGGGCAGGTTCCCCTTCTCCAATCCAGCAAATGCAGCTCTCACCAGATCCTCAATCCCCAAGGACAGCTGAACCTTGGGATTAACAATTACGGGCTCAATCCACACATTTCTACCTATAACTTTCCTATCAACTATCTGTGCCTCCTGAACTTTCCTATCACCTGTCTTCTTCGACTCTTCAGCTACAATCGATAGCTCAAAATCCTTCTCAACCTGTTTGGTCCTAATCTTTGCCGATTTCTTCACCAACAAATGAATAACAGCATCCCTTTTCTTCATAAACACGTCATTGATAATCCTCTGATCATCAAGCTCCTCCCCATCGCAAATCAATCTCTGCTCTTCGAGATCCACAAAGTCCCTCCCTTTCTTAGCAATTTGCTGCTTAATATACCCAACATTCCGGCTACACTCGACCTCGAACTCGAACTTCTTCCCACAAGCAGTCTTCACAGCGATCAAGCGAAGATCGGACAGCCGAATGACGAGATGAAGCACCTTGCCATCAGAAACTCCATAGTCACGCACCTGGCAGTCGTTCCGTGCGAGCTCCCGACCGTCAAATACGAGCTTCTGCTTCTTCACTACAAACCCCTTGTGGCTCTGAATGCGGAGCTTGACGGATGCGATGGAGTCGGACTCAAGGACCCGCATTGGGATCACAGACGAGCCCGGGACCGCGAGAAAGATGAGGATCGAATCAGACAAGCAGTGAGGCGATCTGCTGCCGTCGAACCGAACCGGTGAAAGAACCGGGTCCTCCAGGATCGGGCCGAAACTCAAAGTGGCAATACCAGCTGAAGACATCTCTAGACTTTTTCTTCTTCGTTCTCCTTCGTTTCAACGAATTAGAAATGTAAACCACAATAAAGCCTACAGGAGCCCTAAAAACACCTAAATCTACAGACCCATCAATGATTTCATGGAAAAGCTCGGACCTCGCGAGGAAAGAGACCCTAATCCCAAGATCTAGGAAAGACCCGTCGAAGGAATCAGGGTTTCATGGCGAAATTTTGAAGAAATTGAGAAGAAAATTAAGAGGACAAAGAGAGAAAGCAAGGTTCTTACAGATGATGGATCAACAGAGATAGGCAAAAAGGAAGGATTTTGGAATCAGCTCCTTCTCCTCAGTAGCTCTTAAGAGCTCAGATCGATTCCAAAGGCCCGAGCTTCGCTGCGATTTTTTGTGCTTTTCTGAACGAATTAAACGAACAAAAAAGGGTTAAAAAAAATAGAGAAAAGTCGCGAGGAAGAAGAGAGGGTTACGAGGACAGAGAAGGAGAAGACGCCGTCTGAGGAGTCGGCGTCATAAACGGTTGGACCGGACCAAATGTTACGGGTTGATTCTAACGGCGTTAGTGATGCGATGAGGACGTGGCTTTCTAATCTGGAAGATTCATTCATGGAAATAATCTTGGATGTGTCATTTACTAATCTGCCCCTGGCTTGCAATTCATGAATATAAAAAGAGATTTTGGTTTGGATGTTGGCTGTTTGATGATGAATCGAGGGGAGTTTCCACAGTAGCACACCATTTATAGTAAGTACACTTTATAAGTGTTATTTTGAAAGACTAAACAGTTATAAAGGGAGCTCAGTAGGAAAATAGGTGTGCTCATTTCGAAACTTCCTACATGGAGAGGCTATAGAGTACCCCAAAATGCTAAGTTCATGTCTTTTCTGTTAGTCAAAATCACACACTTTATTACACATATTAATTTTACAAATATTGTTTAAATTGAATTTTTATAGAAAATCAAAATCAGAAATTTTCACAAATGGAAAGTGGTGATTCATTAGAGGAAAGATTTATTGACCCTGAGGACTAGTACAGGAGAATATGTTTCTTAGGAAACAAATAAACAATTATTTCTAATTTGGACTTCAAGATTTATTTTATTTCAGCTTCTAGAAATTGTTCTTTGAATAAAAGACAAGGTAAACCTTAAATGTTTAACCGAGCCCCACATACACACACATATAGCCATGATAAAATGAGAGTGTGAGATGAGATTTTGTGAGATGGTACAACTGGCTACTCAACCCCGTCTACCTTATTCTCCATATCATTAAAATTATTTTGTAATGTTCTATTTTTTAGTTATTTACGAAAATAGAGCCTTACCTAAATTACAATTCTACCATACAGGTACAAGATTTTCAGATAAGTGTAACTACTCTAACATCAGATAATTTATAATGCATTAATAATTATAGAGGGAATATATATATATATATATATATATATATATATATATATATATATATATATATATATATATATATATATATATATATATATATATATATATATATATATATATATATATATATATATATATATATATATATATATATATATATATATATATATATATATATATATATATATATATATATATATATATATATATATATATATATATATATATATATATATATATATATATATATATATATATATATATATATATAATATAAAGTCTTTAAATAGAAAGCCACCCCTTTCATTTTATATACATCAAGATAACAAATAAAGAAACAATAACCATCAACAAAAGGAATATGAATAATAAAAGAATAAAATAAAAATTCCAAATCTTCACTTGTCATTGTTATTTAGTCGGATCAATGAAATATGGATCCTCAATTGGAACAAATTCTCCTTCCTCATCTTCAAAATCTAGATTTAAAATCTAAGAGATTAAATGCAGCAAATAATACTTAAGGAAAGGAAAGCGTACCAACATAATACCAGAGAAAGTGTGTATGTGGACATGATATAACTGCGGTGTCATAGACCAGATAAGCATGATTGTAAAATTGTACGAGTAAATCAAGAATAATAATTATTTATTAAGGTCTCAGTCCACATGACAAGTTTGTTCGAAACTACGTAAAAAATAAGATAACGGTATTCTCATATATTGTTTAAGTATCTATATATATTCGGGTCCCAGCCACATGTGCATAGTGATGAACTATGCTATACTGTTAGGTACTACTATTCATGTTCCATGCTACAAGGTTAGTGATGGACATACCTTCTAAGGTACTTTTTATCACGTAGTAGTTTAGCTCCGCTCATATCGCTGCAGTAGAGTTACCAGCACATAAATAGTTCGATAGTGTTCTTATAACCATATAGTTTCTCCATCCCTATATTAATGACACATAATACTCATGTCCAGTTAGAGACATCATGGCATATCCACTCATTATGTGTGCATGTTCGTTACCAATAACAATAAACCATTAACGATAAATCATGGGATAATATTGCTTAACAAGTTTCGTCTTCATGTTATGTCATCATGTCTCAAATGTTATGACTTATCGCATTCAGAGAATCATTTATTCATATTGTATAGTTATCATGCTTTTGAGAAATCGTGGAGTTGCCATGTAACATTTAAATATTATATGTCATGACTGAGTACATATCAAGTGTCATAGGTAATCAAGTTTGCATGTCCTTGGTTCATTTCAATATCATAGTATAATATCTGATGTACATAGACACTACTCCATGCTTCCTAGTGATTTTAAGAAATCCTGGTGTTATCCTAAAATTTGCACCTCCAATCTTTAATTTAACCTCGTCAATTCTACCATTGGTTGGCAATCCTTATTGCTAGCTAACAGCTTCCTAGTTTTTATGAAACCCATAATGTTTCCAATAATCCTCAAATGATGTTTATACCGATTGTAATCCACTAGATTTACAATATATATTGTGTATTAGAGATTGAATATAATCCCCTTTTTAAAATCTGATACAATTTTTATTCAAAAAAGGAACTTTTTGCAAATATCAATTCTTATAGTTCATAACCACATTCTGACACTAAATTATTTCTATATTCACTAATTTAAACTCTTGGAAAAACTTATGAGACAAATGGGCTCGATCCACCTACTAGGTAGCAGTCAAACTCACCACCTTGATTTGACTGACTCCAAATACCCCAGCATTTTTCCAATGACTCCAGTCCACCATAAAATTACCATTTTTCTTACTGGATTCTCAAAACCTTTACCTGCACATGATTTTCATACAAATAATAGCATGTATTCCAAAACCAATTTTTGATAAATCGTGCTAACAAGTAGATCATATTATTCTTATCAGTATAAAGTATAAATCATTTCATCCAAATACCCAAATATAATTTTACCCAAAACCATAAGTTCAAAGGTGACGAACATCCTCATTGACCATGGTCAAACCGCTATCTAGCAGTATTGGTCGCTGGGTAGCAGATCTTCATGATTTTTGGCCATAAAATCGTTATATAATTCACATAGCATCTCATACCCTCTAAAATTATAATTTGAAACTCAAAACTCATTATACCGTACAAAACCATAGCTAAAACCCAGAATTTAACTCAACCAAAAATTTAACTTTTATGTAATATAACTAACTCATATTAATTACTCTAACACCAATCCATAAACTTTGAATCTAGTTAAAAAATTACAATTTACACATTAACAAGTTTTCGACTGGAACTACGTGGCAATTGATCATGAATTGACTGTTGGGTAGTGGCTTGGACTTCTATGTGGCAGTTAACCTATCTCCTATGCTCACGAATTATCCATTCCTTCTTAATCACTTAATTACCTTCTAAATTCATTATCTGATCTAGAAACCAACTGGCAAAAAATCCCATGTTCAATGAACTAGCAAACAATTTCAAGAAAATTCTATTTAGAGTAACACTACTCACATTACTCTTTTACTTCTTAAGCTAAGCTCCACTCCAGCTATTGCTTTTGTTCGATTTTGAAGCTTGAAGAAAGAAGAGAGAGAATTTTTGAGAAAATGAGAAAGAGTGATGAAGAATTAGTTGCGGGAGCCTATTATCTCTATTTTTCCCCCACTTTTAAAAAAAAATTAAGGGATTACAATTATGATCGCTTGAATGAGGCTGTATGCCATTAAATCGTAAATGATTTTCTATTAAACTTTTTCAATAAAGGATTACAATTTCAACGGTTTCCGTTTACAGAAGACGAGGAAAATTTAATTCTCTCTTTGTTTAAAACTGGACTCTAGAGTAGCTGTAGAGGACGATCTTGCTCTCCGTTGATACTCTATATAAGATTTTAGTTGGTAGAGATTTCAGATCATTGATAACACCAGCACTTGGGTGGAAAATGACTCTTTTTATAATATTAATCTCCGAATCCCCCTTTTTTCTATTTAAACTTTCGCTATTTATAGAGATTTGAGGACTTTTGAGTTGATGTAACCATTCGACCGTTGGTTTCCATGATCTGAGAATTAATTTCTCGTCTTTTAGTCTGGTAGATTTGTATTAAATCTTTAAAATTTGTAACCGATATTTTTAATCCTCTAGATCGTAACTGAAGTGCGAAACGCGAATCTCAAGTTTTAGATTCGCAGACAGCTACTTTAGATTATAGCCGGAACACGGATCTCAGACTTTAGATTTGCGAACGGCTCTTTTAGTTTACAGCTGGAGTGCGAATCTCAGACTTTAGATTCGCGGACGACTCTTTTAGATTCATCTGGAATAGATCTTTGGAGGCTTTTAAGTTGATGTAACTGTCCAACTGATGGCCTCCACGATTCGAGAATTAATTTTTTGTCTTTTGGTCTAAAGGATTTGTATTAAATCAACAGAATTTACAACTGATGTCTCTTAATCCTCTGGATCATAACTGAAATGTGGAATGCAAATCTCAAGCTTTAAATTTTCATTTCCTCTAAATTACAACCAGAACGTGGATCTCAAACTTTAGATTCGTGGACGACTCTTTTAGTTTACAGCCAGAACGCGGATCTCAAACTCTAGATTCATCGATCTGGAATAGATCTTTGGAGGCTTTTTAGTTGATGTAACTGTCCAACTGATAGCCTCCATGATTCGAGAATTAATTTTTCGTCTTTTGGTCTGGAGGATTTGTATTAAATCTTCAGAATTTACAACTGACGTCATTTAATTCTCTGGATCATAACTGAAGTGCGGAATGCAAATCTCAAGTTTTAGATTCGCATTTCCTTTAAATCACAACTAGAATGCGGATCTCAAACTTTACATTCGTGGCACTGGTGTGATGGCACGTTCACTATTTGCATGATATGCTTGAACCCATATTTCAGTGCTACTGAAGATGGTTTTTTTTGCTCCTTGAGGTCTTAAAGTAGAATCGTGACCCTCTGGAGTTTGCATATATTATGTTTAGTTCTAATCATGAGTTAAGAAGTTAACTAAAATTGCAGATCTCTCTATGATAGATGATCCTCAATAAAAGAAAATTTATGCTAATAAAACTCCCTACAAAGTTTTCAAAACTCCATAATTTTAGAAGTGTTTTGAAATACTTTGGATGATTTTGGCCGAAATACAATCTTCACATTTTGAAAAGAAATACAACTTTTTCACGTGCTCGACACTGTATTAGAGCCGCGGATCTCGCGCGTTTGCATAGAGCACAATTCTATATTAAAGTCACAGATCTCGCGTCTTTGCACAGAGCACGACTCTATATTAAAGTCACAGATCTCGCGCATTTGCACAGAGCACGACTCTGTATTAGAGCCGTGGATCTCGCACCTTTACAATATATCTAGAAGGTTACTACTTTTCTGGCATAGAAACCGAGACCTTTTTTAAGATTCATTAATGAGGAGATTTTCATGAGATTCAGGCCAAAAATCTCGTCCATCAAATCATCTGTTATAAAATCTTGAATTCATCATTGAAATATCTTTTAACACTTTCTGAGAAGTTTGAACTTTAGATTTTTTTTTTCAAGCTCTCAAAACTCTTCGTCTTCAATTTCTTTTTTTTCAATTTTTCTTAAGAATCTTAAAAGAAATGACGAAGAAAGTTTTATCCTCTGGTCCATTTGGTAGTGGTTCCCAAATCCTCGAGCAACTTCTAGTGCTATAGTGATCCACCAGGAGCCTCTGGTTGGAGGTGATTCTTTTACTTTCTATTATGCTTCTAACCCTAAAAGAGTATTTTCCTTTCTATTATTTGTTTTAACTCTTTCGTCTCTTTATATAGTAAATTACGCCTTAAACCCTTGGCCAAAATATCATTACTTTGGTCATGCAAGAGATGGCAAGAAACAATTTAGACTCAGTCGCGTCTTTCCAGCCTATGTAATATCTGATGGTCGAGAGAGAAAGAGTAGAATTTTGAACCCTACTCGCCCTACATTGCGGAAATTTAAGACTACTGTCCTTTTTGAAGGAAAGAATAGGAATTTATTGGACAAGCCTCCTTTTTTATTTAGTGATCATGTCCCAATCCCCGATGATTGCTTAGATGCTTAAGTCTACAAATGGCTTCGTCAGGTTAATGGTCACAACTTGTTTCTTCCTTATATGGAGAGATCTTATCCATTCTTATACTTCCAGTCCCTTTCTATTCCCAGGATCATGGATTGACATTTAAATAGACTGCAAGATGGTGTTTTGCTTGGTAGATTTAATGCACAAGGTGTATTTCCTCATTTTATTGGAAAATATTTTTGTGGATTATTTCCATGATCATTTAAGCAAGAACTCCCTATGGGTGAGGTTCCAGTAATTGCCCGAACTTTCTTACACCGTTTCGTTGATGCATAAGGAGAACTCCCACTTAAAGACTTTTGTCCCACTAGATGGATCCATTGTTCTCCTAAGGGAGAATGGACGATCTTGGTAAACTATATCTTACAGACTTTTGAGGATCAATTAAAGTACGCGAACCATTATCGTGCCATCGGGATAGTTCAGCATGGAATTCCTCCTCATTGGGATACCTGCACTTTCTTTACGCTCCGAGGTGAATTAGGACATGCCCTTCATAAGATGTATGAGATTTTAGGACTTTCCATGAGAGACATTCCCTATGAAGAATCAGGAGAAGAACTCCATTTATTGAAGACTCGGGATCCTATGATTTATGACACCTATTAGGAATTGTTTTACCACTATCATATGTATGCTCATATGTCTAGTACTCGACATGTGAAACAAAAGAAATGGCTGTAGTACCTTTTTCCAAAATTTTCAAAGAGCGGTCCTAATTTAACTCGTCTTTCTCCAATTTCTGAGAAAGCGGTTAAAGAGAGAATCACTCAATGTGGGATAGATGCGTATGTTGCTGAATCAGATGAGGATGTCTTCAAGGTTGGGA
Organism: Dracaena cambodiana; assembly: GCA_036321105.1. Classification (NCBI taxonomy): domain Eukaryota; kingdom Viridiplantae; phylum Streptophyta; class Magnoliopsida; order Asparagales; family Asparagaceae; genus Dracaena; species Dracaena cambodiana. Next base: position 8,501,022 of record JAYEPQ010000013.1, on the reverse strand, counting down.
TATCCTTTGATAGTTTTCATTATCAGGCTTTACAACCTATATAAAACCCTACTTTATTGACAGATTTTTTGATATTACGGTTGAAAAAGTGTGTGATTCCATCACAAAAAGTCTTACCAACTGGAGTGGTATATCCGACAGTCTTGTTAGTATTCAATCGTCCACTCAGTTTATTGCCAATAATGGATTGTGAAATCAAAAGTGGATTAAGATAATTAATTACCAAATTCTGCAATATCAAGAAGGACAGTGACAATGAAAGAAAACTGATTGTCAAGACTCTAAATTCGCGGGTAGAACTTCCACACACCTATTTGATGGCTTGGATAGTTCTACATTGTCCTTCGTTGATGAGTCTGATTGATGCTCAAGTAAATTTAAGCTCTCCGAAGGTTTAACATTATGAGAAGTCTCTATGGAAAGAAGTTTACATGGCTACAGTCTGTAGAACACTTCGGTATCATGCTAATTATGAATTATTCAGATGATTTCCTTACTTTCCAAATGCTCGCTATGGAGAAGAATTCGCGGATATGGCTGGCGCTGATAAATTTACAGCTCTTTCTCCTGGCTGTTTCTAGTGGTTAATAAATATCCGTCCAAAGCACTTGGTTCTCTGCTTGGAGAACCACTGTTATATCAAGCCTTACTACCCAAGTTGCTTTTCTCGATAATTTGGGTATGATCAGTTATATGTTGGAAATCCAAATACCAACTGAGTTTTACTGGGAATCTCTTTGAGGGTACCAGAGATTGGTTTCATTTCATTTCTAGTGGTACAAAAGCCAAATTCGAGCTGCCACTTAAGACCGCAAATTCAGCTATGAGCTTCAGTTTTTGCAAATGGTATTCTACTGTCTATTCCATGCCTCACAGTTTCAATGCAAGCTCTACCTGTTTGAAAGACATTAGAGCATGGTATGCTCAAAAGAAAGAAGAACTAGCACTAAAGTGGCTGGAATAGAAGAATTTGACATTGAAGAAATTTTATCAAGGGATGAAGACAGCACTATCATAGCTTCAATAGATCGACCTACGTCTCCCGCCATCCCAACCTCTCCTCAATCAAAATCTTCTCCAAAGAAGATTTCTTACAAAAGGAATAGATAAAGGCGTCTCAGTGATCTGCCAACCATTCCACAAGATGCATTAGCTGATGCTGGCACCACAACACTTAGTGCATCCTTGGAAACTGCTGAGGAGGAACAAGAAGATAACGATGATGTGGCTTTGATTCCTCACTCATCTAAAAAATGCTAGAACTAAGGACCTATTTTTTCCAGTGATCCTATCACAGAAGTTCCTTCTACTGCACCAAGAATTGGGCTTCTTCCTATTGCTGAGTCTTCTTCGAAAAAACCACTTCAATTGGTGCAAGAAGAATCTATTGCTCTTATTCCTCCCGTAATCCAAATTAGGAGTGATGACAATGATAATGATAATGATGATGATAATGATGGCAGTTATGCCATTCGCTCTTCTACTCCTCCATCAGACCATGGTAAATATACATTTTTAACAATAGAAGAGAGAGCTGAGATATATGGACCTGGAGGATCCAGTTCTCACCCTCAAGGTTTATTCTAAACTTGACCCATTTATACCATTTCTATTTCTTTTATCATCATTTAATCATTTCGTTTTTTTAGAAATGTTTCCTTCTACTCCAACTTCGGAATATGTACCTGAGGCAAAGTTCAACCAGAAATTGCATCTGAGATTGAAGTTGCTAAAGTTACTAAAGTTGAATGTGTTGAGCCTGCAACAACTACAGAAGTTGAAGTTAGTTGTATCTACTGATGTTACTGAATCAGTTGTCCCAGCTGACATTACTTTAATGGCTGAAGTCAGAACTGATGAAACTATTGAAACTACTACTCCTGTTGATGTCGCTGCTGTTAAAGTTGCTGAAGTTGGAACTTTGAGACTATTGTCCCTTTATCCCAGGATGTAATACATGTCATATCTACCCCAGGGATTGTCTCCACTGCAACTACTTCTTCTTCACTGCCATCATCAAGTTGTGCAGAAATTGATGCATTGGAAGAAATCCTGCTTCAGTATAAAGTCTTCTTCGATTTTCTGGATCACTGCATCAATAAGACTCTGAAAGGAAATTTTTTTTCCTCAGTTGTCAGTGTTCTCAACATCTACTTCACTGGGACAACAAGTGTTGGTGGAGAAGAAAAACTCAATCCTTATAGACTTATAGCTGCTCAACTCCAGAACTATGTTGATTCTTTACTGAAGATTCGCAGTGCTGATAAGTCAGAAATGGTGGAAACTACTTTTCAGAAGTTAATAGAGGAACAAATCAAACTCCAGAATGAAATCAAGGAAAAAGTTGATGCTTGTAAGGGCTGTGTTGATAAGAATCAATAGACAAACAATCTCTATATATTAAAATAGAGAATGTTACTTCAATTATTGAAGTCCATGATCAAGCTATTGTGAGAACTTGGAAAACTATTGCTAAAGCTCAGGCTTTCCTTGAAAAGATTTCTAAGGAGCGAAAGGA
>JAYEPQ010000013.1:8381004-8493504 GCA_036321105.1 Dracaena cambodiana | reverse complement strand
CTTATATCCATTTTGTAGAATAACAAATCAACTATAAAATCCATGGATTTTGATCCTAAAAAAGCTACGAAGGTGATAATTGTGATCCAAAAATTTAAAAAAATAACTAAACTACTGCATTTTCCTGACAGCTTACATAAATTTCCTGCGCTGATAGATCATTTACAGTAATCTCATATGTATGTATGTATGTATGTATATAAAGATATATACATATATACTTATATATGTACACACACACACACACACACACACACACATATATATGATATTTTTGTAAGAGCCGCGAAAAAGTAAATTATGTTCAGGTAAATTATGTGAGTTAGCAGCGAAAAAGTAATGATCTCATTAATTTTTTTAATATTTTATGATCATGATCTCTACCATTTTAGCTTCTTTATGTTAAAATCTTATTAGTTTTAAAGTTTGTTTGTCTTTTCATCAATTAGATACACAATGTTGTATTCACCAAAAACTATAAGTTTTGTGTCTACTTAATGAAAGACCAAACTAAAATAAAATCCAATAAATTAGGTATGAATTAACTCCAGGAGGTTGAGATCATAATAAAAATTAAAAGCTAAAAAATATTAGATATTAGAAATAGACTGCAGCTTAGGTAACCTACGTGATGCGAGGGCTTATTTCTATTATATTCTCATATATATACATATACACACACAAACACACACATACACATACATATGTGGGATTATTGTATATGAGCCGCTACTCAGGTAATTTACATGAGTCAGCAGTGAAAAAGTAATTCCATTATTTTTTTCTAATTGTTTTTAGGGTCATGATCTCTACTACCTTAACTTCTTTAGGTTCAATTTTCATAATTTTTGAAGTTTATTTGTCCTTTTATTAAGTGGACACAAAAAATTTTATTCATAAAAAACTGTAATTTTTGTTTCTACTTGATGGATAACTAAATCAAAACTAAAACTCAAGAAATTAGGTACAAGTGAACCCTAGGGGTTAAGATCTTAATCCAAATAAAATTAGAAAAAATTATTAGAGATAATGGAAATTTGTTACAACTCAGGTATTTTACGTGAGTCGGTGGCTCATTTCCATTACTCTCTCTCTCTCTCTCTCTCTCTCTCTCACACACACACACACGTCTTATGAGAACTGTTTTTAAACTAAGCCTCAAATTTCTATGGAAATGAACTAACAATTCATATAAATTATCTGAGTTGCTGTTCATTTCTACTATCTCCACTCCAATAATTTATTTTAAAATTGTTTTTTTGCTTATAATATAAATTCCCTGTTGTTCACTCATATGTAGTTTCTTGGTATTTAGTTTTTAATTGACTTTTCATAATTAAACAAAAAATCAATGGTTTTCGATAAATATAGCATTTTGTATCTACTTGATAGAATGACAAATGAGCTCTAAGATATATGAAATATGTCCTAAAGAATCTAAGGATATTGAGATTAAGATCCTAAAAATAATTAAGAAAAATTTATCAATTACTACTTTTTTATGTAACTAACCTAAGTTGGCAACTTATTTATACTAATCGTGACACACACACGTGTGTAGGAGAATAATGTAAATGCGTTGATGACTCATAGAAGTTTCCTTAGCTGTAGTCTGTTTCTATTAACTCTAATATAGTTTCTTATTTTTTCGAGGGATAATCTCAATTAGGATTGTAGACAAATTTGTATCAGACTCATATAGAATATGATTTCAAATCTGTTAAGAAAATTGAATTCCAATATATTCCAGTCAAAATCGGATCTTAAACACAATTATATATGTATGTTAGAAATTGAAGTACATTTCATAATATAATTCAGATTCATAATCATGATTATAATTTAAATTTATTATTTATGGATGATTAATCTATAATTTGTATCACTGAAAATATTTTATTAGTATTATATATTTTAGGATTAATTACACTCGGACCCCTATAGTATTGGGCATGTAACACTTAGACCCCCTGAAGTTTAAAACTCTCACTTAGACCCCCTGAAGTATCTAAATCACCGTGTTTTAATTACATTCAGACCCCCTGATCCAGGGGGTCTAAGTGAGAGTTTTAAACTTCAGGGGGTCTAAGTGTTACATGCCCCATACTACATGGGGTCTGACTGTAATTAACCCTATATTTTAATATATAAACTTTATACATAACTGGACCACTATTGCATTACTATATAACTATGTTCAGATTTATTATCATTTTTTTATTCGATAAAGATTACGGCACATACGCTAAATTCCAAGTTGATCATATTATTGGATACCAAACACCTCTAATTTTAACTCTTTATTCATCTAGTATATCCTCATGTTTCCTACAAAATTTGTATAAACAACTAAGCTAAAATGGTTAATTAATTATTTAGTTCATTATTTTTCATTCTTTTCATCCAAAAGCAAATAGCGAGCTATGTTATTTTACATTCTTAAATTTATTAGTATTAATTATTCTCCAATTTTTTTTCGAGACCAGTCCAGTTGAATGTGTCGACTAACAAAAAAAATATTTTGTGATGGATGGAACTAAAACAGCAAACACCAAAAATAGCAATGGTATCTTCCAGACTGCACAAGGGCAATACTGGCCATCTAAACCACAAAGTTTCCCCTTAAAGAAATCGGAGTGTAATGAGTGAAAGAATAGATAAAGATGACGTGCCGGCAGTTAGAACGACGCCGTCAAAACTAACGGCAAATGACGTGTAGCTGTTAAGCCAGAGGAAATACTAGTGCGAAAGTCACATCCTTTTTCCACATTCGACTCCATAAAAAAAAAAAAAAAAATGAAAAAAAAATGAAAAAAAAAAGGAACGAAAAAAAAGAAGGAAAATAAATCTAACGTGGCTACCAAGCCTTAATCAGCCTCCCATGCTCTCTTTCCAATTTCCCTCTGCCAATTTTTAAATTAATTTTCCTCAAAATTGGGAAACGTGAAGGAACTCACATTCGAATTGTTTGCACAAGAATTCAACGCGCTTGTAGCATCGCTGATTGTGTCCGTTTAAAAACGGAGAAAAAAGGGCAGCTTCACCTCAAAAACCCCACCCAGTTTGTTTTTCTTGTGGATCTTTTTTATTTATTCCATTAAATCACCAATATTTATCAAAATATATCCTCCAAATCTCAATATTTTCATCTGTAAATTGGATACATATATCTTCTCTGTTACTAAACTAAAACTTCTTAAAATTGGACCCAAAATCCTTTTAACTGTTTTTTATTTTTACTTTTTCCAGTATTTTGACTTTGCATTGCTTTTGAATTAGATTTGATTATACAAAACTAGAAACTGCTGCTCAGATTCAAAGAGGATGGTTATACATAGAAATTACTTTTTGTGATTTATATTCTTAAAAATTCGAAAACTGTGAAAAAGACATGAAATGAACTTTTGAATTTTCTTTTTTTTTAAATCTATTTCTAATTTAGATTTTTCCATCATACGATTTTACTTATTAATATAGGAGATTGAGAGAGGGAAGGAAGGAAAAATTAAGTCATTTTTAGGATTAAGACTTTGTAACAACGAAAAAAAAATTGTAAGGAGAAAATGATTGGACAAAATAGTCATTTTAGGTGTTGCGGTGGGTTATAATTTGAAGGGAAATTCTATTTGCACCCGGAATTTTACTCTTGACTCACGGTTTTAAAATTTATAAATAATTACAAGTTTGCCATTATTTTTTTTGATTAAATTACCCTTATAAATTACAAACTAAAACTTCTTAAAATTTGGAACTACGACTCATCGTCTTTCTCCTCTATTTTCTCTCTAAACCCTAAATATTTTTTTTGGTATTTAATAAAAACACATCTCCTACAAAATCATCAATTTGATTTCTTGAACTCTTAAAATTTTTTACATTAACGTTCCTAAAAAAATTAAAAGAATTTTAAATTCTTTGATTTCACCGTGACAAGTGAAATTTGGATTTGGAATTTGAGTTTAAGTTTTCTTATATAAATGGAAAATTCCAATATGAAATTGGTGTGAGAGAACAAATCTAAGATACAATTTGAATTTTTTTTTTTTAGGTTTTATACATATTTGTTTGAAATTTACCGTTAATTAGTTTTCTTTTATAGGGGGAGATTTCGCTTGCTGGTCGGGTTTTAATACCCGATCAGCACGTTTCTTGGTCGGGTATTAATACCCGACCAAAATATTTGATGAGGGGTATTTTGGAAAAAAATTTGGGTGCAAAAAGTAAAATGATAGTATTTCAAAATAGGAGTTTGGTGTAAAGAGTATTCAGGACGCCAAGAGTAAAATGCAGTGCGCAAATAGAATTTTCCTAATTTGAAATGGGAGAAGAGAATAGAATATTTTATTATTATTCTGCTATTTTAAAAGAAATGGTATACGGATCCAGCTCATGACATTAGGAGGGTATGCATGCAAATGTTTAGATTTTTGGGGAATGTAAGTAAATATTGAAGCTGTGAAGGATATAGATAAAAAAAAAAAAGGACTTTTAGACTGATAACTAATTGTCAGAGGATTAAAACTAAGATTCATTAATTTACAAATTAATATCAAGATAGCCAATTATAACCATATTATAGATTTGAAATTTTGATAGAGTAAATCCATGATCACTGCCTCTAAAATATTTCAAAGCTTTCTTTTATATTTTTCTCCTTTCAATCATGAAATATATTGTCTATGATTTTTTTGGTAAAACTATGCGAGCAAGATATATACTCGTGGATGTAAAATGATTTTTTTTAGTCTTAACATTATCGGAGCTCACAAAGTGGGATATCTACTTGAATTGAGTCAAAATTGCAAGATATTGTATAAATGGCTTTGTAAATTCAGAACGAAGAATATTGTCACGTTGACCTTTATTATCTAATAATCACAAGGCGCATGTCTCATTAATTCTTATTACAAGTGAGATATAAAATAGAAAAGCAGGTGTAATATATTGAATATTCTTTTTGCTAAAAATAACTACAAATGCGAATATAGACACTACCAAGGTGCGAAAATTTATTGTAATTATTTTAATACAACTAAATTCAGATGAAATTGAGTAATACTAGTCGATGTACCACCATAATTTAATATAACAATCTCCTCCTCTGCTCTGCTGTCAATAGATTTTATCACTATAATGACAATTGCTTTGAAAATAAATTTGATGAAAAACTAAATTTCTAACAAACACTTGCATCAATATTATTTAATTAGAAATCGATTGTCTCCCAAATTGAGGTGGAATTATTCTTGCACTATATTAATTTTAAAGCCAGACTTTTTTCTCAAGTGATATTATTTTAAAATAAACTCATCTATGGGTATACGCTTCTTGTAAGTAATCGATGTTCATGAATAATGCACGAGGTACAAATGAAAGCAATTGTCGAAAAGCCCAATTAAACAAAGAAAAGAAATTTTTTAAAAAATAAAGGAAAAAAAAGAAAGAAAGAAAGAAACCTTAGCAATGAATGAAACTTTTCGGAGCATGCGAAGCTACGGAGAAGCTATATACTGCTTTATTTTATTTCCTTGGAATTTTATAACTCAAGTGTACGAAAAAAGTGTTTAATTTTCTTTTAAGTAAAGAAGAAGAAAGCGAAAGAACACGTAGGTGATGACGTTTATCGTTTACATTAAAATTGAGTCTTGTTCCGAATAATTCGTTGAATAATATTATTTTGGGGCAATGCAATCCTTTGGTCATTGAAGCGGGTGCATCGCATGTGGGTTAAGTCATTGGATTAGGCAGGCATGCACTTGAACGGTCAGAAGAGAACTTTGACTTTCCATAATGTTGGACATGAGGTACCAAAGATTTTAAATATGGATCTAATACTTAAGTTATTACAAATGTAGTGCTGGATTTTGTACTATTCTATACACAAACAGATGGAAACAAATAGAAACCAATATTTAAGTAGATTTGGTTAAGAATTGGATATGAATTTAGTTGGAATTTTTAAGAGATTTGTTTAGATAACATGATTTGACTTTTATATTGTTTGCACATGTAGTGCTCGTTAAAAACTTTTATACATGCTTTCTATAGGACTTCAATTTTAACTAGGAGTGGTAATAGAGCCATGCCGACACGGCCCATGTCCGAACAGAGTGTGTCGCGGGCGGGCTGTGCCACGCGCGGTCCATCGGCATCGGAGGGAACGTGTCGTGCTGGGAATGTCATGACTCTCCGTGGGGGAGTACTGGAGCTGGCCCTTAGGCAGGGCTCGCCAAGCCTGGGCTTATCCCGTGCCGTGTCAGGCCGAATCGGGAAAAAAAATTAAAAAAATAAAATTTTGGTTTAAACAGTTTTAAAATATATTTAAAATTTTGATTTAAGAGTTATGAAAGGCATAAAAATAAGAAAAAAATAGAAATAATTTTATATATAGAATAGAATTTTCTCAGTGTGGTAAAAATTAAAAAAAATATATAATTTTGCAAACATAGCTAGAAAATGATTCAGTTGTGGGCAAATTTAGATAACCATGAATGTAGAGTAAAAAAATAAATAAATTTCATTTCGTTTAATATTTACATATACTATAATTTGATTTCATCAAAACTCATTGGATATCATATAAAGCCCGAAGAGAGGGAGAGGACCATAATCATCATCCTCAACTTGTTCTCTCTATTACATCGTACTGTATTATGAGTCTTGTGTGAAATACAGAGTTAAAAAATTAAAAATAAACATTTATCATATCCATATACATGAAATAGTCTTCTATCTTTAATGCTCGTCCGATAAGTTTTCCATTTCAAGGATCATTTGCTCATTTTTTATTCATATCTTCTATACCTAACCAGTCCTTCAAATATACACACATCTCCAATGTGCTACTCGCCAGAGAACTTCTTCGCTCAATTAGTCCTCTACTCACTTGTAGTAAAAGTAAATTCCGATACTACAGTTGACACTGGAGGTGTTAGTATATCACATGCCATATTGGAAAGCAAATGATAGGTTTTTCCTATGATTTCTACTAATCCAAAATATCTAAATCTTCATACCTTTTTTGCTCATTTATGATTGCACCAGCACGATCAATATAGTAATAAAGTTCATTGAATGTAATTTTAGAGTTTTGGTTTTCTTAGGAATTGACAAGAAATTAGTTTATTTTTTTACACTAGTTCCCTTGGATGAGGTTGATTGGGATTCTAACGGAGGGGGCTTATTTCTGTATAAATCTTCCTATATCGCGTATATAATATCTAAACATGTTCTAGTATCATAAATTAATCTTGAAATATCACTATCATAAGCTATAAATTTATGGAACTCTTGAATTAAAAATTCTAGTCCAGCTAATTTACAATGAGGATCTATAACAACCACAAAATAAAATTAATAAGGAAAAATTTAAAACATTTATTAAATTTAGTTTCCATATGTGCTACAATATTTTTAAGAATCGGATTATCTCTTGATTCTTAAAAACCCCACTTATTTCGGTTAAAAAGTAAAGCGCAAGATGGGTTGTTGGATAATAGGTTCCAAACAGTGGTTTAGTTGTTCTTTCAAAATTATCTAAGAAGTACCAAATGCATTCTAATTGATCCCATTTAGCATTACTAATGTTACACGCTTGTAATTCCACATAAGCAAATAATTGTAATTCAATATATTAATAGACTCATTCAACATATAATATGTAGAGTTTCAACAAGTCTAACATCTTGATATAATAGTCTAGGTTTTAGGTTAAAATCTTGATAAATTGACTTGAAAGTTTGTTTTCTGGGCCCGCAATATTTTATAAAAATAATTATATTCCTAAATTTGACTAGAGAATCACCAACTACCTTTAAACTGTCTTGCACACACAAGTTGATTATTTGACATACACAGTACACACAAAATAGTTTTTCATCTAAAATTGGTACGGTATAATTTCTTATATATTCATTACAGTCGTATTTTCAGATGCATTATAAAAAAAAATAGAATTTTTTTCATTCAATTTCAAAATTCAAAAAATATTTATAAAGGACTGACTAAGACTTTGTATAATACGAGAAAATTGGAATTACCTAAAACTGATAATTATTTTTGAATACACCAGTCATCATTTATATAATAGGTAGTAATATATAGATAACGATTGCCATTCAAACCTTCTCAGCAATCGAATGTAATACCAATTCTGTAAGATAAAGAAGAAAAATAGAAGTTAACAACTGTTTTCATTCTTGATATATTTAACAAATATCAGATTTACATGTGTTCCTAAGGATTTTTTTTTTTTTGGATTCGAGATTTTGTGTTTTTCTATTTTTTTCTTTCAAATAGTGGGTTTTCGGCCATACTGAAAGACTATTCGGCCTAAATAATGTACATGGCTAAATAATTTCTTCCTGTATTTAAATATTTCTATATTACAACCATATGTGCTAATTTGTATTTGTTGTGATTGATTAGGTGGATGAGCTTTTTTAAGATGGCTATTAAGATGACCAGTACCACTATCCTTAGAAAATGATTTTATTTTTTGGCAATACATATATCTACCCTTCCTAACACTATTTTCACTTTATTTTTTTCAAAATGATTTCAAATATCGAATTTGGAAGTGCTAAATGACATTGGTACATTTTGAAAAGCATGAGGAATTGTTCCAAGTTCACTAGAAACATTTGAATAAACTATGTGTTCTGTGGATTGTGAGGCTTAGTTATAGAATTGTGGTTGTGACAATAGAATAACAGGTGGATCACTAAGTGGTTGGTGTAAATATTGATTCTCTTCAGAAGTTAAGAAAACATTAAAATTATGAAGGTGGGTTAGTTAGAACTAGCAACAGACGAGTTAGGATCCTTGTTTTTAACTTAAAAAATATTACAATTTTTTTCTAAAAATCTGAACATATACCTACCTTTCAAGCCAAATAGATAAAGCTTGAGTGTTGAGATGCGTAGCGAGAAGAGAGCTTTAAAGTTAGAGATTGAAGTCTTGAATCTTGATCTTGAACTTGATAGTAGAGAGAGGTTGATCTTAAATTTGCTTGAGCCTTGATATTAATTTTATATTTTTTTTAAAGTGAGAAATTTGAGAGGTTGAGGATTTTAGAGAGATAAGAGTTGTGTTAAGAAGTGAAACTGAAATGTGGTTTGGGGGTATTTATAGGGATAGAGGAGGGTGGTTTTGCAAAAGAAAATTGCAAAATAACCGCCAACAGAACTTTGGTCCAACTTCAAGCTTCAAGTGATCCAATCTTTGCATTATGTTAAGAATGCGCTTTAGTGCGCTCTCAATTATAAGACATACTTACAAACTCGTTCCAATAGAAAGTCCACCTTTAAAATCATAGAGTGCCCTAAATTATAGTCTAACACTAGTTCTACACACACAACTACTATTCCTAAGGACGTGAAGGATAAAACCATCAATGATGAATCATCAAAGCAGGCTACAAAAGAGGCAATGTGTTTTTAGTGTCGTAGTTTTAGTCACTTTGCATATTAATATCTCACTACGAATCTATTGATAGACAAGACTCATACTGAAGAAGTAAATGAGCATGGGATTGAAGAAGAATTATATAAAGCTCAAGGAGATTTTAGTGATGTTGAGCATGATTTGAGAGAGATTGACACATAGTTGCATGTTGTTAGGTGTTCACACACTATAATGAGGACTAGCATAGTCCTATTGTTTTTCGCACCTATCTTACAAATAATGGTAAGAGTTAAAATCATAATTGATGAAGGTTGTTGTATGAATAACATTTCTAGGTCAGCTATTAAAAAAATGGGCCTCAAAGCTGAATCATATCCATAGTCTTACAATGTAACTTGGATTGATAAGAATTTCATTCCGTTATCTAGCATTGTCTAGTACCTATTCAACTTCGAGTTAGATTGATCATATTTGGTGTGACGTGACACATGGATGCTGCACATATCTTACTAGACATATTCTGATTATTTGACCTAAATGTTAAGAATTATGAAAGTCCAATACTTACACATTTATATTTCCTAGACACAAATAGTGTTGACCCCTTCCCCTCCCAAAAATCTCTATGAAAATCAAAAGGATGAGTTGGTCATTCATAAATAAGCTCATAAAGCCTTCTATTTTGTATATATGAGTCATTAGCATGTAGAGTCTAGGTCAAAGTTACCTATTGCCTCGTGCCCTATTCCTAATAGAGACATACCTGACCAACCTATAGGCTCACTTGCATGCCTCTTATAATATTTGCATCAGAAAATTGATAGGCAGCTTGTATTTAGTGATGGTGCTTATAGATTTATTGCAGATATTATGGTAGAGTGCTGGTATTTTCAACTTGAGCCTTAATGCTTAGGGTTCATCCCAACATATGTTCCTTTGGGAGAATTTAGAGGTTCTTCATACTCAATGTATGAGTCTATTTTAGCTTTTCGCAAGAGATTAATATGACTGCTTCTGAGTTGGATATTTCGTCTACACTTGTTATTTGCTCAGTTGTTGATGGTGCACATTTGTTCCTTAGTATTATGTAGGATTGGCAAGTGGGTCGTGCCCGGCCCAGCCTGGGCACGGCCTATGTCCAGCACCGACGTGCGAGCTGGGCATGACACGTCCTACTTTTAGGACGTGCCATGCCTCGGCCCGTCGAGCACGTGCCGTGCCCGGGCTGAGACGTACTGGCACGTTTTTTTTAAAATTTTTTTTAGAAAATATTAAGTTGATTGTTAAGTAAGTTTAAGAGAATAGTTAGCTTAATTTAATTAGTTTTAGGGGAGTTTACATATCTGTCCCTTAAATCTTTAAAAATTAGAATTTAGTCCCCCAAATCTTCATATTTATAATTTAGTCCCCCAAATCTTTTACGTTACCACAATTTAGTCCCCCAGCCATATTTTTGGCCTGAATTTTCCGTTGTACCCCTGAGTTACTTCACTTTAGTTCTCCCTTCCCTCTTCCTTCTCTCTTTCTCTTTTTATTGGGTTTTCCTCTCCATTTTTCTCCTCTCTCTATCTCTCTCTTTCCTCTTCTTATTAGGTTTTTCTGAGTTATTTCACTTTAGAGATTAACTGAGAGGGAAGAGAGAGAGGAGAAGAATGGAGAGGAAAACCTAATAAGAAGAGGAAGAGATGAGGAAGAGGAAAGAGAGGAGTAAAATGAAGTAACTCAGAGGTATAACGGGAAATTCTGGCCAAAAATATGATTGGAGATCTAAATTGTGGTAATTTAAAGGATTTGGGAGAGTAAATTATAAATATGAAGATTTAGAGGACTAAATTCTAATTTTTAAAGATTTAAGGGATAGATAAGTAAAAACCCTTTAGTTTTAAAAAGAAAAAAATAGTAAAAATAAAATTTTATTATATTAAATCTTATTACATTGATATAATTGCTCTATAAATCTCTTTAAAAATCATTTAAAGCCCAAAGAGAGGAGAAAGAACCCTGACTGTCACCTTCAACATGTTCTTAGTATTTTTTTAAGAGATTTATGAGTTAAAAAAATTACATGAAAAATTTTTAAAAAAATTATGTGAAAAAATTTACAAATGTAGAAATTAGAAAAAATTTCATGCATATTCTGGTGAGTTCTCTACTTTTATTTCGTTGAACGATTCTTATTCCCTTTCTCCGCGTCCAGTCTTTCAAGCAAACACACATTTCCAATGTGTCTGCTGCCATCGAGCTCCTCCACTCCGTCAGCACTTTACCATCTGCACTAAAAACAGACTCTGATACTACTTTAAATACCAGAGGAGTTAGTAAATTATGGACCATATTGGAAAGCATATGATATATTTTTTCTTGTGATTTCCACCAGGCCAAAATATCAAAGGGTTTATAATTTTCAGAGATCACGTCATGTTCATAGTTGGTCCTTTCTAAATAATAATATAGTTCATTAAAATATGTACTAGATTGCCTAGGTCTTTTTTCGGTGAAATACAGATGATATTATTGGATTTTGGATTTTCCTGGCAGTTGATTCCTTTGTAAATTGTGTTTTATCACCATACATATCTTCATATGTATTGTACATAATATCTAAATAAATTTTAAAATCATTAACTAAATCCTTAACATTATCTTCATAACACATATTTTTATAAAATAAATCAATTAAAATTTCAAGCCTATCTAACTTACAATGTGGATCTATAACAGTTGCAAAATATAGTAAGTATGAGAAATTTTTAAAATATTTATTAAATTTAGTTTCTATGGGTTGAAAAATATTTTTAAGTATTGGGTGATTCCTACATTCACTAAAAACTAAACTAATTTCGGTTATATAATATTGTGCAATATGTATAGTTGGGTAATGAGTGTCGACAGTGCTCTAGTTGTAATTTTAAATTTGCTTAAAAATTTAGAAATGCAATGCAAATGATGCCATTTATTAAGATCTAAATTACAAGATAGTAATTCCATTTCATTAAATATATTTATTACACTTTATATTTAATTGCCGCATTTAATATTTTATATGTAGAATTCCATTTTATTTTTATATCTAGAGGTAAAATTTTAGGTGAGATTTTAAAATTTCTATATATTTGATTTAAATGATTATTTTCTTGGATCACTATTTTTAATAAATACTATTATTTTTCTAAATTTATTTATTAAATTATTTACTATTTTTAATCCATCTTTTATACATAAATTAAGTATGTGATAAATATACCTAATACGAAATAATTTTTCATCTAAAATTGGTTTAGTAATATTTTTAAAAATTTCTATTACAGCCATATTTTCAGAAGCAGTATCGAAAGAAATTGAATGTTTTTTCATTCTATTCTAAATGCTGTAAAAACATTAAGTAGGGATTGTGATAGATTATATGTATTATGAGAAAATTCAAATCTCCTAAAACTAATTATTCTTTTTTATATATACCAATCTTGATTACCGGGGTGGTTGTTTGGGTTTCAGGTATGGTTGCTTTGGTTGGCTCTTCTTTGGGCATATTAATTGATTCTATATGTTAATATGATTGTGTAGAAAAATGTACTTGTGGAGGGTGTTTTAAGGGTTGACAAAAACTTTGATAATCTTCATTTGTTAAGAAAAGAGAAAAAGTACTCGCGGCTTGAGAGTAAGAAGTGTAGGATGAGTATGGATTCATTTTAAAAAACCTCAAAAAAACCAAATAAAATTTTTTTAAATTATAAATACCTCTTAAGCTGTGAACCACTTGAGAGATAGAGTAGAAAGATGAGTACTAGAGGGAGAAAGCCAGAAAAACTATGAAGATCTTAATTGAGAGTTGAGACTTGCTTTAATCTTGATGTTGAGACTTGCTTGATTCTTAATGCTTGCTTACTTAAGGCTTCCTGATCACTTGATACTTGCTTGAAACTTGGTCGAATATAAAAAAATTTATTTGGAAGAATTATATTTTTAGAAATTTTTTAAAGAGTTGAATATTGAGAAGAGTTTTGAGAGAATGAAGATTTTTGTGTGAATAATGAAAATAGAAGAGATGAGGGGTTATTTATAGGGGAAGAAAAGTTTTTTCTTGCAAAAAATTGCAAAAATGCCCCAACGGCCATTTTGACCGTTGGAGGGCAAAATTTGCAAAAAAATTGCAAGAATCCCCAATGGCTATAAAAATAGCCGTTGGGAGGTTCTGTGCGAAAAACAAATTTGCAAAAAATCTCCCAACGGGCCATAACAACTAGTTTTTTTTTAATAGTTTTTTCCCATGTCTGGCCTTGCCCAGCATGTACCAGGCATGACTCGAGTATCCCCAGCTCAGGTACGGCCCAAGCCGGGGACCCAGGTCGTGCTGGGCCCGACACAGCTCATACGAGCCATTCCGGTCACGTGCTAGGCCGGGCGTTACTAACGGGCCACCCATCCCACTTGTCAGGTCTAGTATTATGCTCTAGTTAGTCCTCTAACTCCAGTTCTATGCGCGATATTTTTCACAACAATATATTTTAGTTTGCCCCACTTCTTTTGCCTCCACAATTGCCATTACTATGGGGATGTCAGATAGTGGATTACTGGCTACATATCTATTTATTTATATGTATTTAATTTGGTAGAAAGATTCGCTGGATATCAAAAAGTTGACCCACTTATTTCGGACTTACTTGTTTTTTCTACTTGCCACCATTCACTGATGGTGAATGTTTCCATGTGGAGCAAAATTGAGGGGAACAAATAAAGCCAAGTTTTATATATATTATATAAAGATTTCAAGAGAGATTTAGTTAAGATTGTCAGCTTATTAGTTTAGATTCCATGATTTGATTTTTATTTTGTTCGCATGCGCAGTACACGTTAGAAGATTTTATATATTTTCTTGTAAGACTTCAATTTCAATTAATAAATGGTTTGATTTGATTAAGAGTATGATTTGCTTTTTCAAATCTTTTTTCGAGTGGTTCATGTTAGAATGGGCATATGATTCACCTAGGTGCGAGGCACGAATGTTCTCTCTTTGTATTAAACCCCAATTCAACCTCCAAATCTGTTGTTCCAACCCTCGAATCCCAAATCTCCACCACAAAATCTTAATTTTCCATTCATCCTATATCACCAACTATAATATTGAAACCATTACTTTTAATATTTTTTGCGATATATTAAATTATTTTCGATGTTATTAATACAAAGATGTTTGATACTGTCCATTTTTTGATGGGAACATTGAATTTGTGTTATCATTGTAGGAAATTTTCTGTACTGGTAAAAACAAAAACTCACTTACTTGAAAGTAAAATCATGGTCAAATCCTAGTAACTTCATCGTCAATCTCTGAACTTCCTTGGAATAAAAAATAACTGGTAAAAGAGGATGTATGTTCGCCTTTTATTAAGTGGCTAACAAATGAAGAATAAATTTTTTTATACCTACCTACTTGAAAAGGAAAGTGAACCTAAAATCTATAGGTTTTGATCACAAAAGTTTGAACTAGTTGTAGACGAAAATAATAGAATTAGAATTTCAATTTACTTCCAAAAAAAAGGATCTTTTTGCTGTCAACACAGAAAAATTTACATACTAATAGCATATATACATTATTCTCATTTTTGAAAGCATATACATATATTAATTTTCAAGATTTGAAATCATTTTAGATATTTTCTCCTTCGCAGCAGGTGCCAAGTTCAAATTTAACGGTTGTTGATCATAAAGAGATTAAACATGAATACTATGTGTGTGGACATGAAAGATAAGTTGTAATTCAACTTCGTAAAAGGAAACAATAATGGTGAGATCAAATTCAGTGATTGTTTTATATCATGTTGTTATATTCTCTTATGTCGCTTTTTGCTACTCTTTCTTCTTCTTCTTCTTCTTCTTCTCAAGATCCTATTTACTTTACAAATCTTCTATTAAATTTATTCTAACCAATCTAGTTACTAACAATGTTAGTTGATTCTAGTCAATTAGGACATATACAATTCTAATTAAAAATTTGTTATGAATCTATATGTGACACTTCCAATGATTTCAATACTCTTTAATTAAGGGAAGGTCTTAAAATACTTCTTTTCTATATCACTCTAGCTATGGGAGGACCCTTGCCTCAAGAATTTTTAACCAAACTTGAACTCCACCAACGACCAGTATACCACCAATTCAAACCCATCCACAACGGCCTCCGAAATCACTCAACAAACACAACTCTCATGTTAATGAATGTGACAATCTTCATGAGTTACTTGCAAAATCTCCTCTGATCTATGATTGATGATACCAAGAGAGTTATTTCTGACTCCAACAGTGTAAATTCATACCTGGCTACATAGTTAGTGCAAGGAAAGGTGAGCTCATTATTAAGTATGGGATAGATCTATCTGGATTGTATCTTTCCCCTTACCATCAGTTTAAAAGCAAGAAACTTATGATAGTAGTTTACACGCCCAATAAAAGATCTTAACTCATATACCTTTTGAAGAAGCACACTAGCTACTGCGGAAGTGTGTGTTATTTGATGGATATCAACAAATAATTATTAAGAATAATAAACCAATTATGCAAGAATAAATCTCAAATCATCAAACAGATTAACATAAAAATTTTAATATAGAAAACACAAATGGGAAAAAAAATCACGAAAGAACTACTCTATAATTTTAAGTCAATTATAATGATTCAACTACAGCTACTAGACAGTCATGACTCATCAATAGTCTAAAATTTGACTCATCTACTAGACAACCACAGACTTAGTTTTACTCTCAAAATATCTTAAATCTAATAACAACTCACTATTCAGGATGCAGATTTACAAATATTAAATTATAAAAGAATTATAAATAAGTAGAAATTACCATAACCATATATTAAGTACTCGTCTGTTGATTGCGGATGTTGATAGGCATTAATCTCCACAAACCACAAACAAAAACTTCTTTTCGTTCTTCTTAGGAAGCACTCTATTTTTTTCTCTCTTTTCTCCATTTTTTAATACTTCTTTCATTGAAGATGACCATTGTTGGAGAGAAAATTTCAAAGAAGACGCAATAATATAACTTTGCGTCAACCAGAAGCGTAGCTTCGCATGGAGAAGCGAAATGAAAAGTTAAATCGTTAACTTCGCATCACAAGCCTTTAACTTGGCATGGGTAGATTCTCAGTGATTGAGATTTAGGATTATCTTATACCCGAATTAAATTTAACCAGAATACAAACTCAAGAGATTTAAGTCAAAATTAAATATTTGACTAGAATCCTTGATGAATATAAAGACCTTCCATCCTTATCTTTAAGAAAACTCTAATAACCAACTAAAATCTATAATTAGCCTCTATGAAGAGACTTTAGGGATCTTTTGGTAATTCAAGTTATACGCAAGAGACTTGAAGTCATTGGATCAGTAGAGAAAGCTAGGGTCAACCTTCTTTTTCATCAGATAGAAGTTCTTCATATCAGATCGTCAATAGATTCTACTAGTTAGATCCTATCGCCACATTAGAATCCACTTTTCATAGTTAAAGAGAGTGATAACATATATAAATCCTCTCATTGTTTTTCTTTTGTTCTTATTTCATTGTAATTTTGCAAATTATTGTAATCAATGGAAGAAAGTAAGAATTTTACTGAGAACAAACTAGTAACCACAGTGGGAGATATTTCTTTAACTGAATAAGAGTTTGTGGTGCAATGGGCGTGAAGAAGATTGGATCGGTCGTAGATATGCTCGTCGTTGAGATCGACCAGAAAAGGTATGAGAATTATCTCTCCTCTGGGTCGGTTAATCCGACCATAATGAGGCGCTATCGCGTGTGATCTCTAGAACCCGTGAATCGGGTAAAGAGGAATTCTACGTTAATCTGGGATCTTTTGAGTCCGCGACCATAGAGTTGTCGTACGAACGGAAAACTCTAGGGGAGGGTCCTCTTCATCCTGTCGAAGAGACTGGTTTCACAAGAATGCAGCTTCGCAATCGAAATTGTCAAGCAAGATGAAAAGCCCTCAAAGTCCGTGTAAAACGCGAGGTAGAAGCACAAGCAGAACGCGAGGCTATCTGTTTACCTCGCGAACTGGCTTGTACGAATCACAAGACTAGTGAGAATTGCATAAAATGCGAAGTTAATCACAAGCCAACGTGTGATGAAAATTCTCTACGCAAGCCTAAGTTGGAATATGAACTTGGACATGAAATTGGCAAAGTAGCCAAAACTTGTATAAAATACAAAGTTAATTCCAAAGATAAGTCAGCATGTGAAAAAGATTCTCCCCGTGAGGTTATCAAACTTGGACATAAAACTGGCAAAATTGCCCAAAATCGTGTAAAATATGAAGTTAATTTCAAAGATAAGCCAGCGTGTGAAGAAAGTTCTTCACGCGAGGTTATCGAACTTGAACATAAAACTGGCAAAATTGCCAAAATTCCCGTAAAATGTAAGTTAATTCCAAAGATAAACTAGTATACAAAGAAAGTTCTCCATGTGAGGGTATAGAATTTGGGCTAAAACTTGAGGCTAGCGTAAAATGCAAAGCTACTGAAACTTGCGTAAAATGCAAGGTTAAGTAAGCATGTGTGGATATTCCCCCACATGAGGCTAAACAGTCTCTGAAAGTTAAAGTTCTTCATAAATGCCAAGCCAGCATAAAATGTAAGGCTAGCGTAAAATGCGAAGTTATGTCCCAGCCTCGCGTGAAAGCTCTAAAACGCGGAGCTAACTGCCAGCTCTACATAAAACAGCCAAAATACAGATTGCAGGCTAATGAGCAGAGTAGTGAATGTCTGACAGACCAACAACTCGATACTACTCTCCATCAGCCAAGTAGGCCCCACACCTAAAATATAGCTGAAAGTTCCTCTTCTTCTAAAGCCCCTGATCTAAGAGAATACTTGATAAATAAAAGGACGACGACTCAACCGTGCTCCACATGCCATTGCGAGCAGTTAGTATCTGCTGTATTAAATAAATGCTATTGTAATAAGCAAAGAGTGTGTGTATTTGACAGAATAATTGATTCAGATCAAAGCACTCTATAAAGGAGAAGGGTTAATCTGAAATATAGAATCAACGAAGAAAGAGAATGGAAGGCGGCGACTCAAATATGGTGGGCAAAAGCAAGAAAGTCCTGGAGAAAGAACATGAGTCAGACGCAGATGATGAACAATCTCATCATTTTACCCGACTCAAGGCAGGCGTCATTGCTTTCAAAAATTATAAGAAACTTGCAAGGGGATCGAACGATGATGATAGCGACCACTCAGCTAGAGCATCACCACATTCGTATGCTTCCTCCTGACTAAGAAAATCAACATCGCACGTGGTGGATAGGTCCGATGACATGGATCAAAAGATGGAAGTCCATGAGCAATTAATCTGAGAGCAGCAAAAGACTATTGACGAACTCAAGATAATGCTCATGAAAGTGATCGAATATACCCAAAAAATAGCAGAGGACAAGGCTAAAACTTCTTCAGAACAATCCAAAACAAATGAAGATAATGAAAAACCACATGAAGAAGAAAAAGCTTACTCTGAGCATGGAGAAGACCCTAAATTCTTCTTCGTCCATGCCAAGAAGATGGAGAAGCTCCAGAGCCAACTTGATCACTAATGCAAAAGAAGGAATTGAAGGAAGAGGGGGTTTCAAGACCCTACCCATTGGAGTGGATTACGCCCCTTTTCCTGAAAAATATAAACCTCTCAAGTTTGAATCATATTACGGAAAGGGGTCCCCTAATCAGCACATGTATTATTTCCCGTCACAAGCTGGTCATCTGAATGGGAATGACCCCATAATGACCAAGATATTTGTGAGTATCCTGCGAGGGTCTGCCTTTACGTGGTTTATGCAGTTGCTTCCGAGGACTATCAATACCTAGTATGATGTGGAGAAGTAGTTTCTGGCACATTTCTTTGAGGATGATACTGAGATATCAGTTCATTCTTTTCTTGCAACAAAATAAGGAGAAGAAGAAATGGTCAAGAGTTTCATAGAATGCTTCCAGGAAAAATCCGTGCAATGTTGGCACTGTATGACTTAAGAAACCTTGGTGGAAACTTGCAAACATAACTTCAAGACCGACATACTGATAAAAATGGGAACTGTAGAGTTCAAAATCTGGAAGGACCTATTAAAGTAGGGAGAGCAGGCGGAAGATATTATTTGCCGGATTGAGGAATCTCATACTACGAGGAACTCTGCAAATAATAGGTCATTACCACATAATCCTAAGAAAAAAGGGAAGGCTATGATGACGTCAAATGCGAATCCAAATCCGACAAATCCAAAACCTCAAAATCTGAGGGGCATGGGCCCGAATAGGCCCTGGCCTAACAGGACATACCCATTCAAGACAAAGCAGATTTGTATTCTTTTTCACCTCCTCAATAAAAAGGAGATGTTGAAGTTTCTAGAAAACCGAAAGTCAGAAGATGCAGGGAAGACCAATGACTCTAATTATTATTTGTTCCATTAGAACATCGGGCATCCAACCTAGGACTGCTACTATCTCAAGAACCGAATTCAAGCATTGATAGAGGCTAGCATCCTTTAGCTTAAAGAAAAATAAAAGGTTTCTGCAAATATGACAACTCTGATTATAGGAACCAATGAGTTCCCTAATGGAGTAACTCCTGTGCTAGCAGGGAAAATGACCATAGTCAACTATAATCCTCATAACATGAAGCAGAAGGGACTCTTCCCAATAACTACAGAAAGAGAAGAGATCATGTGGGTTCATCCAGATCTTTTGAAGGATGAGCAATGGTCTTCATCCAACATATAAGGAAAGATACGGACTAGTAATACTATCTGCGCAAATCTCGAAGAAGACCATATAGTCGCTAATGCGTTAACAGAGAAGGCCTCAGCCATGGCCACTCACTAAGATGAATCAGACCCAACTAGCACCAGATCAGGCAAGACTTATCTAAAAGACTATTCAAAGGTGGGTCCCAGTAAAGAGGCACAAAGGGACCTACAGAACCAAAGAGGCTTCGCTTCCAGAAGATGCAAAAAAGGATGATGAAGCTGTAAATGCGCCCTTTTAGTTCGATATTATAGCCCAGTTAGCTAATATCCCTGCTCGTGTCACGCTGTATGAACTATTGCGGTTGTCCAAGTCAACCCAAGAAGCACTAAGGGAGGCTTTGGCAGATTTCGAATCTTTCTTGGCACAAATCGTTGAACCATCTAACGAGGAAAGAGATTCTTGCCCTCACTGTCACCATGTGATGAATCAAATTTGGCAAAATACCTTTTTGCCAGAAGACATGCCAGTAAAGAACATAAAGCATAATAGGGCTTTATATTATACTGGATATGTTGGATCTACCAAAGTTAGTCATTTTCATATTGATCCCGGGTCCGCATTAAACACTGTCCTAAGAAGGCTGATGCAACTATTGGGAATCTCACCACGTCGTCTCACACCAACGAACACCATGATATTTGGATTCAATGCTAATGAAAGTAGCCCCCTCGACAAGATCAGGCTCCGATGCCAGATTGGAAACCTAAAAACAGAGGTCACTGTTATGTTATCGATGTAGACATGTCATATAATATTCTTCTATGGCGGCCATGAATCCGCGCCTACACGATAGTCCTATCGATTCTCCACTAGTGCATGAAGTACTGTGATGAGTAAGGAGAGGTTAGGACCTTGATTGTCGATAAGCAGCTTTTCAAAGGGATGGAGAATTATTTCACCGACACCTGGTTATACAAGGAGGCTCATGAAGCTCTCGATGAGTCAGCTGAAGAGCTCTATGACAGCAGCAATGAGGCAGATTCTGAACATGAGTCTCTAGCCAAAGAGGATGAAGAATATGAAATAAACCCATACATAGATTTCAATAATATCAATGTAAGCCAGTGACGTAGATGGTTATCAATGAAGACATAAAGTTTACTTACGTGCTTGTTGTTTCTTCTAATTCGGTGCCCTCTTGCACCAGCACAGATGGCTGGTCCGAATTTGAATTTCTGGCAGTATATCACCTTCCAATAAGATCATATCTCCTCTCTCGGTCCCGAATAACCAATGATTGAAATAATATCTTTGAGGTACCTTCTCAACAACCGCATCAGAAGCCCATAGTATTCAGTAAAGTGGTAACGCAACCTAATCAAGACCAAAGTACTGAGAGTGATGACCAAGCGTCGCCTAATCACTATGAGCAAAAGTCTTAACAAATAATGAAAAAGATGGGTTATAATTTAGCCAGGAAGTAAGGGTTAAATTTCGGTAAAGGTTGGCAAAGTATCCTACCCTCCTTTATGCCAAAAGGAAAAGGCCCCGATTACTATCACAAGACCCGAAGAGGATTTGGGTATGTATCGACTCCTTCTATATCGCCGAATGAGCTTGAGGGAAGAACTCACACTGACAACGGTGTCAGTACATCGGACCAATACTCAGATAAAAGTATCGATGTAGTTTTCCAATCCCTCATCGCAAATATGATTTCAGCTACACATGAAAGTTATGAGGAACCAATTGACTTTCAGGATGAGTCTTGGGCTAAACATATAGATACCCTCTAGGATGCCCATTTTGAACAATGAGACCCATCCACAAAAAACAAGGTAACACAAGTCAATATGAGGACTGAGAAGGATCTAAAACCTATTTTCATAAGTGAAACACTAACTCCCAAAGAAAAAGAAGAGCTTATAGCTCTCATTAGGGAGGACATAGACATGTTCACTTGGAGCTATGAAAATATGCCTGGGCTAGATCCCCAGGTCGCGATGAATTTAGGATTTAAGAGGGTGCAAAGCCCGTCAAACAGCAGCAAAGGCACTTTCGACCTGAGTTAATGGAGGCCATAGAAGCCGAAGTTAACAAGCTGATGAATTTAGGATTTATTCGAGAAGAACAACATCCGACTAGGTGGAAAATATAGTGCCTGTTCACAAAAGAACGGCAAGATATGGATATGCATTGATTTTCTAGATTTAAATGCCGCATGTCCCAAGGACGAATTTCCCCTGCCCATTGCTGATGTGATGATCGATAACACATGCGGGTATGAGAGGATGTCCTTCATGAATGGCTTCTCAGGGTATAACCAAATCAAGATGTACCCAGATGCGAGAAGCACATGACTTTTAGAACGCCACTAGGGTATACTGTTATATAGTGATACCCTTTAGACTTAAGAATGCCAGAGCTACCTGATGTGAAAAATCTACTGCAAGTGTATAGTGTCGGTTGGAGCTATCTGATGTGAAAAATCTACTATAAGTGCATAGTGTCAGTTGTAACACTTTGCAGGTCATTCCCACAGAGATTTAGAGTATTTTACGTTCTTACTAATCTTATTATTCTAATGGACTAACTAAGGTTTTTAAGTTGTTGTTTCTGTAATTCTAACTAGCCTAGGATATAGAATCCACTAGCTCACAACCAAGTATTAGTTCTATTATCTTTTTTCTATCGTAAAAACTGATCTTTTAGTTATCATATTTTAATTAAAGTGTTCTAAGTATGAGCTATTAAGTGGTGTGCAAATATAACTCATCAAAAATACTACTTTTCATAAAAGTAAACTAAATCGTTAGATAATTCTATGAAGAAAATAAAAATCAACAACTCCAAATCCTAACTAAGTATAGGCTATTAAGAAACTTAATTCAAATATAACCTATTAAAGTATTAATCTACGAGTTGTTGTATTTTAATTTTTTCATTGAAAAATTATATCTTTATAATTTTATTTTATGAAGAAAACAATAAAAGACAATTACATGGTTGATTATTAGTTTCTTCTATATCCTAGAGCTAAACTAAATTAGCTACTCATGTTTCTAATTAAAAATCCTACTTTTTCTATGAAAGCGATTAAAGATTAAATTTAGAAAGCAATTAAACCTATTTAAAAAGTAATTAAATATTTCTACTCACTAGAAAATTCTTGAAAACAATAAAATCACCTCTAGAGCATAGTATAGCGACCGTTACCCCTTCAGCAAAATTCTAATCTTATTGATAATCAAGAATATAAAATTACATAATAATCCCTAGGTTACAAGGACACGACTAATATATAAGTTTAGGAGACCCAAATCCTACTTTGAGTACAACTGAATAATTAAAAAATTACATCAATGCCTCGTAAAATTTTTATCCAATTTGGATCCCATGGAGCCGCTAAATAGTAGCAAATGCTGCCAAATAGCGGCATAAGAGTGGAATCTTGGCTTCTCTTTTCTTCTGCATGAAGTTCTGGTATCTTTCTTTTGATCTGAATGACTATAACTTTGGCTCTCTGCAACTTCATATTCTTATTACTTTGTTCACTTTTATCTCTTTTCTGAACTTGGTTTCCTAATCCGGTTTTGAGTTTATACCATCTCTTTGTAGGAATATGTTTTACCTGAAAAACCCACTAAAAATACCCTAGTAGTATTATTTATAAACAAAAATAGACAACTTGGAGATTATAAATATGTAATATATGACACTCATCACACCTTCACACCTATCTTTTACTAGTTCTTGAGCAAAAGCTAGACCAGAAAAGAAAAAAAAATGCTAACTCATTTTCGTAGGAATCACAATTACACTTAGTACGTGTAAAAGCTGTTAAACCCCTAGGTTACTCTAGTGGACAAGTTGTTTCTCGTGATGGTTTGTAATGAATATACCCACAAAATTCGTGAAAAAGGTAGATTAAGGAAATAAGAAAAGAAAAATAAGGATAGCAAAAATAAAGAAAAACAAAAAATTTTATACAAAAGAAAGAAAAAAACTTTTTTTTTATATTTTCTTCAATTAATCTTACTAATATACAAACTCAAGAACGCATTTAAATTATCAGTTTTCAAGTTAAGTATCATATCAAATATACTTATTATTTTAGTCAAAAATTTAAATCCTATCTTTCAATATCCACTAATAGATAATTCATTGGCTCCTATATATCTACGTGTACATGTGATAGTCTATTTTGATTTTGAACTCAAATTCTAACTCATGATTCATCTCTTCTCTCTAAATAATTATTTTCTTTTCGTCTTTCTTTTTTTCTTTTTTTTTTTTTGTGAATATTTCACTTTTCATGTGAAGATCCACGCTTACTTAGGCATAAATACCCAATTACTTGGATCATACTCTAAATATTTTATCTTTCATGCCAAGATTCATACTTACTTAGGCACAAATATCCGATTACTCGGATCATATTCTTTCTCTTAAAAATACCGTTCGTATGAATATTCATGCTTAGTTAGGCGTAATGACCCAACTACTTAGTAATTCTTAAGAAATTTATTTTTTCATTTCCAAAAGATCATTGCCTTAAATACCAGGCTTACCTCTTTATTATTTTTTTCTTTTATTTCTTTTTATCTTGTTTAGAGAGAAAAGAGTACTCAATCGTTATCTTATTCATCCTTTATCTAATAAACTATTGTGAAGTTGAAAATAGATGTATACTTACCTCAAAATTACTATTAGCGGTATTTATTTTTTAGATTTTTAATTTTTTATAAAATTCTAAGTGTATTATCAAATCTACTTTCCTATCAAATTTCAAATCTAAATTTATTTTTTTATTTGTAATTAGATTGATTTATTGAAGAAAATATTTTTTTACTTCTTTTTTTAGATTTTTTACTTTTTTTTTAGATTTTTTTTTCAGTTTTTTGTTTTTTTTTAGATTTTTTTATTTACCCTAAAACTACCTAAAGTGTAAAAAAAAAAAAAAAAGAAATCCAAAAAATATAAAAATTAAATAAAAATCCTAGAATAAAGACAAAAGACCCTAGAAAAACACAAAAACCTACTAACCCACTCTCTCACACCTAAACTTGTGTATGCCCTCATACGCAAATCATCGGTGTCATCCTCTCTACCTCCTACTCTATTCTCTAGGTGCATGATGTGCACGTGCAGTAGAATTTCCTTCACGGTTAATTTGTTTCAATCGACGGCATATTTTTTTAAGACCACACCAAACAACATTTATCTACTCAGTGGGATCCGCTGGCAGCTCTTGGTCAAGGAAGGCGTCATCTTCCTCTTCTTATGTTAAATCGGTAGTATATATATCTTCTTCAACCGTGTTTGTGTTCCAATCTTCTGCAACAACAGCGTGATATGTCACCGATATGAGCTCCACGGTTATGGACACATGTGAGGATGCATATGCATCAAATTCTACAGCTGATATAAATCCACAAATAATTGTGTAATCAGACATGGTAGAGGCAAACTAGTTCTCGACCACATCTTGGCATCTATAATGATATCAACTAATTGTAGGTATATACAAAAATGAGTATCCTGAAGTATGATGCAATCAATAATATGTAACGTGGGTGTGTAAAATGAAGACATGTGTGTAATCCTCATTACATTGGTGTTGATCCAGCGACAAGTCGCGTGTATCTTGCGATAAAATGTTTTTCTGTTGATCCCTCTATCACGTGTTAATGTGCAATTTGGACCCATCCGTGTAAGATATTCTTCAATCACATTCGGGGTTTGATTCCCAGAGTGAAGAGGATACCAGTGGAAGCAGAGATGGTCACTGCGTGCACATCATGGATAGTGGAGTTTAATGATTTTGCGATCTTCCGAAATATCGGATTTCGCATAACTCACATAAAACTGTTCTAGTAACTCTAGGATGTAAAATTAAGTGGGTGTGTATAACAAGTAACTCCATCCCAAAGTTTCTCTGGTGGATAAAAATATATCAAAAATACAGCAAAAATCACCAAAATATTTCTCACAAACAAGCCGTGCCATTTGACTACTCCAGAGACCACATAATTTTTTTTTGATTTTACAGCAAATATAGGATCCAGAAGACTCACCTTCCCTGAATTTTTAGGTGGAGAAACCAAATTTTGCTGCTGATTGGTGGTTGTTGCTGTTGACTGGCAGCAATATGGAAGGATCATGGGCACGGTTATTGAGAGGAGGAAGCTGAGGAGATTTGCTCTCTAGTCACCTCTGATTTGAGCACAAACTGAGTAATTTATGCGGATCTCAAAAGAATAAGCAAAGAGGACAATGGGGGGTTTTGGGGAAGATGAGAGAAGCTAGGGTTGGTTTGGGCCTGGTTTGGGGAATTTATAGAGGGTGCAAATTTTGACTAGCCCCTCTCTTTTATTTAATTTTGCTTTTCACCCCTCAATTTCTTTTCTACCCTGCATCATGTTAGAAATACACAATATACAAAATATATACTTTAATATACAAATGAATACATGCCTCTACGTATAAATTGGGTCGTGCAGTATCACGACCTCTGCATTATTGCTCACTCGAGTTTCTAAAAATGGTTTTAATCTCTAACCATTTGCTATAAATAAATCACCATTTTTAGGGTTCTCAAGATTGATTGCACTGTGATAGTGCACAGCCTGTACTATGCACGGTCCACTCCATCTTGACCTCAATTTTTTTAGGAATAAATGTAGCTTCGAATTATATAAGAGAACTTTTTATCCTGGTGTAAATGACTTGTGAATAATTGTATTGTCATGAAACACTTTAGTCTTCTCTTTATAAATCTTAGCACTCTGATATGCATCCCTAGTAATCTCATCTAGCTCATTAAGTTGTAACCTCTGCGGCTCGCCGGATTTTTTGAGCTCAAAGTTAAGAAACTTAATGGCCCATAAAGCCTTATACTCAAACTCCACCGGTAAATGACACATTTTTCCAAATATCAACCAGTAGGGAGACATACGTAGATTAGTTTTGTAAGCGGTACGGTAAGTCCATAATGCATCCGCCAGTTTACTTGACCAATCTTTTCTATTGTGTTGCACCGTCTTCTCCAAAATCAATTTTATTTGGCGATTGGAAACTTCCACTTGCTCACTAGTTTGTGAATATACGGTGTAGCTAACATATGGGTAATGAAATATTTTCTCATGAGAACCTCAAATGATCGGTTAGTAAAATGGATACCGTTATTACTAATGATAGCTCGAGGAACGCCAAATCGAGAAAAAAATATTCTCTTTCAAGAACTTGACAACTTCTTTATTATCATTCGATTTTGCTGCAATTGCCTCTATCCATTTGGAAACATAATCAATAGCGACCAATATGTATTGGTTTCCAAATGAGTTGGATAACAGTCCCATAAAATCTACCCCATACATCGAATATCTTGACCTCAAGGATAGGTTGCAGAGGCATCATATTGCGCCGTAAAATTTTGCCTACGAATTGACATCGTGTGCATGTTTTGCAATATTCTACAGCATTTTGAAAAGAGAGTTGGCCAATAAAAATTACTTTGTAACATCTTTTCAGCCATTTTTCTTGGACCAAAGTGTCCTCCATAAGCAAGATCATGAAAAAAAGAGAGGACACTTTGTATCTCATTGTCAGGTATGCATCGACGTATGATCCGGTATGGATAATATTTGAACAGATATGGTTCATCCCAATAAAAGAATTTTACTTGGGATAAAAATCTATATCGGTCTTGTTTGGACCTATGGGATGGAATCTCTTTAGTCACGAGATAGTTCACAATGTCAGCAAACCATGATTCATACGTTAATGCAAACAATTTCTCATCAGGAAATGATTCATTTATGGGGTAAGGATTAATTGGAGTATTGGGCAGGCGAGACAAATGATCAACTACTAGATTATCAGTACCTTTCTTATTTAAAATCTCACAATCAAATTCTTATAATAAGAGGATGTACGAATGAGTCTTGCTTTTGCGGCTTTCTTGGTCAACAAATTTTTCAAAGCAGCATAATCAGTATAAACTATAATCCGTGATCCAATTAAATAGGAACGAAACTTTTCAAGTGCAAAGACGACTGCCAAAAACTCTTTCTCTATGGTAGAGTAGTTCAACTGGGCGTTATTGAGTGTCCTACTTACATAGTAAATCACATGTGACTGTTTATTAACACGTTGTCCAAGGACAACACCGATAGCATAATCAGATGCATCACACATAAGCTCAAAGGGAAGACTCCAGTCTAGCGTATGAATAATAGGAGCGGTGGTAAGTGTCTTCTTGAGCTGCTCAAATGCTCTAAGATAATCAGATGTGAAATTGAATGACATCCTTGGCCAGTAGATATATCAAAGACCTAGCAATTTTTCTAAAATCTTTGATAAATCTTCTGTAGAATCCAGCATAGCCAAAGAAGGAGTGCATATCATTCATTGATCGTGGAGGTGGAGATTCACGATGAGGCCTACCTTGGCTTTGTCAATCTTGATACCACCCTTCGAGATGACATGCCCTAATACTATGCTATTTTTGACTATGAAATGACATTTTTCCCAATTGAGTGTCAAATGTTTCTCATGACAACATGTGAGAACTAATTCTAAATGATACAAACACTCTTGGAATGAATCTTCGAAGATGGAGAAATCATCCATGAAGATTTTGAAAAATCGTTCAATCATGTCGAAAAAAATATACTCACCATGCACCTTTGGAATATGGCGGGCGCATTGCATAACCCAAAGGGCATGCGTCTATATGCAAAGGTGACAAATGGACATGTGAACGTGGTTTTTCCTGATCTTTTGGAGCGATGAGAATTTGGTTGTAGTTAGAATATCCATCTAAGAAACAATAGAACTCATGTCTAACCAACCATTTCAACATATGATCAATAAAAGGTAAGGGAAAGTGGTCATTCCTAGTTGCAGCATTCAGTTTCCTATAATCGATACAAACTCACCATCTCTACTGCATGCGCGTCGGGATAAACTCATTTACATCGTTCTTGACTACAGTGATTCTAGACTTCTTAAGTACTACTTGAATCGGGCTCACCCATGTACTATTAGAGATAGGATAGATGATCCCATTGTCAAATCACTTAAGAATATCCTTCCTCACAGTTTTTTTCATTACTATATTCAACCTATGCTGAGGATCTCTTGCAGGTCGTACATTATCCAATAAATGAATTCTATAATGCACTATAGATAGACTAATCCTCTTTATATCGGTCATACTCCAGTCTATGACTTCCTTATGTGCTTTCAACACTGATATGAGTTCTTTCTCCTAACCTTTAGTAAAATCTGTATAGATAATGACTAGTAGTATGTCGTGTTCACTCAAGAAAGCGTACTTGAGATAACTCAGAAGGGTCTTTATCTCAAACTCAAGTGGACACTCAATAGATTGTCATAATTGAACTTGTGGTTCAGTCATCAATGGCTCAGGTGGAAGTTCCCATCGAGTAGAAGACACATAATTAGATGACTCATCGAGCGTATTCAAGAATAAGCTCTTATCAACTAAATTCAAAGAATTCCTCCTCTTGGTGCTCACTAGACAACCCTTGGATCATATTCACCTCTAGAGGCTCATCATGTGGATCACTAGGTTAGTGTCCTAGATTGAATATATTCAAATTAGGTGTCATATTTCCAAAAGAAAGTCTCATCGATCCACTCCAGTAATTAATAACAATATTATAAGTGGTCAGGAATGGACGTCTCTAAATAACTAGGATACAATATTGTGAGTTCTTCATAGGTTGAGTCTCGAGAACTATGAAATCGATCGGAAAATAAACTCTCCAATCTTAATCAAAACATCATCAATCTCTCCCACAGGCTTCTTCACAAATCTATTGGCTAGCTATAACGTAATCATTGTAGGTCTCAACTCTCCCAGTCCTAACTGCTGGTACACTGAATAAAGAAACAAGTTGATACTTGTTCCTAAATCTAGTAGAGCCCTTCCAATCACTATAGTTCCTATGGTGCAAAAGACAGTAGGACTTCCAGGGTCTTTGTATTTTATAGATACTAACTGAGAAATATAGATACTAACTGAGAAAGAATGCTAGAGATGTTAGCAATTAGGAAGATTTTCTTTGGAACATTTGTTCTATTCTTCGTGCATAAATATTTTAAGAATTTTGCAAAAGCAGGTACTTATTAGATTGCATCAAGAAGAGAAATATTGACCTTAATTTGCTTGAATAACTCAATCTGGGGAGAATGTGGTTTAGTCAATTTGGATAGGGAGAATTGGGCTTAGAAGTATGGTTGATAGGAGGATTAGATCTAGAGGGGTCAGACTCCTCTGTCGTGATAGTGGGTGGGTCATGGGATGATCGAGATGATGATGATGGTGAATTATGAGGTGATGATGGAATCATGAAATCAGGAAATGTAGCATGCCATGCACTAGGAGTGGAATCAGGTGAAATGGTTACATGATTGTCAACCAACTTGCCAGAGCGAAGCGTGTGAATGTCATTAACTCAGTTGATATGCAACTGATTGGAGTTAGAGTAACTAGTTTTAGGGTTTGTTAAGGGTTGACTTGAAAAGTACCTTTGCCACGTTTACTCATTTGACTCGCTAATTGTCCAACCTGCTACTCTAAGTTCTTAATAGCCTAAGAGTTCACGAGCAAGTGTTGATATGTTTTATGAATAAAATCAGATACTTTCATGAGATTTTGCATATGTGTGTAAAGATTGGACGAGTTCTTGAGAACCTTGTTGTGGATATGATTCATTGTGTGCAGGTAGTCTGTTTTAGTTGTTCCCATGATTTGAAACATTTGGGTGTTGATAAGCACCTATATTTGGTCTTGAGAACTGACCATTGGCTGGAGGCTGCATATTAGGGTTGGGGGCTCCCTGATATTGCCTCTAATCCCAAGAGAGATTTGGATAGTTCCTCAAGCCAAAATTGTATGTAGGAGTATGTAGATTATTCATGGGTCTTGAAAATAAGGCGTTCGCCTGCTCAAGTGTCGGACCCATGAAATTCACTAACAGTGGATGCTCCTCCATGACGTGATTTGGAGTTCTGTAATTAAAGTATGTGGGATCTTATATTTGATTGAGATGACCCACTGGTGGAGCACTAGTGGTCTCCAATGCATCAAATCTCTACATAAGGGCTGCAATTTTAGCTTCGGTAACTATCAAACTGTTGACGCTATGCATCCGATCCTTATGTGTAGAAGTTAAAACATTGGGTTTCTCTGCGGGGCTTTCCCACTGCATAGCTTTCCATGATATGTCCTCAAGGAAGTCCCGCGCTTCATCCTCATTCTTTCTCATAAACTTTTCCTGACACATGGACTCAAAAAGAGTTTTGAATATGTAATCGAGTCCTTCGTACATAATTTGATACAACTACCACTTTTCTATCGCATGGTAGGGGCACTGAGCTAGCAAATCTTTGAACCGTTCCGAGTATTTCTAGATGGGTTCTCCCGGCACTTGACGGAATTGATTAATTTGATTTCAAATTTTTGTTGTTTTGTGCGTGGGATAATACTTCTTAAGAAACACTGTAACGAATTCATCTCAAGTAGTGATTGAATCAATAGGCATATTGTACAACCACTTGGCATTGTCTTTGAGAGTGGAGCTTAATTGCATCCTCCAACAAGTATTGCAGTTTAATCATTATGCACACTTCCTAAAATTCACTGATAAAGATATATGTATTCCCAAAATCAGAACCAGTGAATTTAGGAAGTATGCTGATATACTGCGGTTTCAGTTCATAGTGATTACCTGCTGCATGTGAAAGTTTGATGCATGACTGTAGTGATGTACGCAACGGGTAACATTAATCATGAAGGATCGGGATTGGTTGGTCTGTCTTGTCTCCCATGAACAAATCTAATTTTACTAGTTGACCAAATTGATCACGGGTCCAACGTGGCATGAACCAGCGACCGTTAATGGATGTGTGAGTTTCCTAAGCTAATGCAAGAGAGGTGTAGTGAAAATGAGACGGTGGAAGAGATATGATCAAAGAAAAAAAATGTGATGTCCTACTGTTCCTGCTGTTTTTATTTTTTTTAATTTTTTACAAAACCAGAGAACCAAAGCACAGAACTAGAGAGAAATTGGCGGTTATTGCCACTAATTAGTGGTAGAACAAGAGAGATTGTCTCTCTAGTTTTTGCTATGCAACTTTGAAGCTCCTCTCATCTCTTTTTCTTTTCTATATGCACTTTCTTGTCCCTGCACACTCAACGCACTCTGTTAACCCGTAAAACATTAGAAAAAGAAAGAAAAACTGTCGATCTCCGGCAACGGCACCAAAAACTTGATGTAAAAAATCTACTGTAAGCGTACAGTATCGGTTGTAGCACTTTGCAAGTCATTTTTATAGGGATCTAGAGTGTTTTGCTTTATTGCTAATCCTATTATTCTAAAGGTCTAAGAGTTCTAAATTGTTGTTTTTGTAATTCTAATTAGCCTAGGATATAGAATCCACTAGTTAACAATCAAGTAATAGTTCTATTATCTTCTATCATAAAAACTGATATTTTAGTTATAATCCTTTAGTTAAAAGTGTTCTAAGAATGAACTATCAAGTGGTGTGTAAGTATAACTCATCAAAGATACTATTTTTTATAGAATCCACTAGTTAACAACCAAGTATTAGTTCTATTATTTTCTTCCTATCATAAAAACTGATCTTTTAGTTCTAATTTTTTAATTAACGTGTTCTAAGAATGAGCTATCAAGTGGTGTACAAGTATAACTCATCAAAAATACTACTTTTTATAAAAGTAAACTAAATCGTTAGATAATTCTATGAAAAAGATGAAAATCAACAACTCCAAATCCTAACTAAATATACGCTATCAAGAAACTTAATTCAAGTATAATCTATCAAAGTATTAATTTACGAGTTGTTATATTTTAATCTTTTCATTGAAAAATTATATCTTTATTATTTTATTTTAGGAAGAAAACAATAAAAGACAATTACATGGTTGATTACTAGTTTCTTTTACATTCTAGACCTAA
The DNA here is from genome assembly GCA_036321105.1 of Dracaena cambodiana. Taxonomy (NCBI): domain Eukaryota; kingdom Viridiplantae; phylum Streptophyta; class Magnoliopsida; order Asparagales; family Asparagaceae; genus Dracaena; species Dracaena cambodiana. Next base: position 8,460,345 of record JAYEPQ010000013.1, on the reverse strand, counting down.
ACTAGATTAGCTATTCATGTTTCTAATTAAAAATCCTATTTTTTTTCTATGAAAGTGATTAAAGATTAAAACTAGAAAGCAATTAAACCTAGCTAAAAAGCAATTAAATATTTCTACTCACTAGAAAATTCTTGAAAACAATGGAATCACCTCTGGAGCGCAGTATGGTGGCCGTCACCCCTTCCGCAAAATCCTAATCTTATTGATAATCAAGAGTGCAAAATTGCATAATAATCCCTAGGTTACAAGAACATAGTCAATATATAGATTTTGGAGAGCCAAACCCTACTTTGAGTACAACTGAATAACTAAAAAATTACATCGAAGATCCTGAAAAAATTTCATCCAATGTGGGCCCCATGGAGTTTCCAAATAGCGGCAAATGCTGCTAAATAGCGGCATAAGAGTGGAATCTTGCTTCTCTTTTCTTTTGCATGAAGTTCTGGTATCTTCCTTTTGATCTGAGTGACTATAATGGACTTTGGCTCTTTACAACTTATGATCTTGTAACTTTATTCACTTTTGCTCTTTTTTGGACTTGGTTTACTAATATAGCTCTGAGTTTTCACCATCTCCTTATAAGAATATGTTTCACATGAAAAACACACTAAAAATATCCAAGTAGTATTATTTATATACAAAAATAGATAACATGGAGGCTATAAATATGCAATATATGACACTCATCACTGCCTATCAGTGCAGTATGAGTGTCATATTCAAAGAACATCTGCGCAAAATCGTGGAGTGTTATAAAGACGACCTTGCTGTCAAGAGCAGGAACAAAGAGGATCATCTCCAAGACATGAGAACAGTTTTCGATCTCATGAGAAAGCATCACCTAAAAATGAATCCCGCCAAATCTTTCTTGGGGATATCCAGTGGTAAGTTCTTTGGATTCGTGGTCACTTCAAAAGGGATTTACCTTGATTTTGACAAGGTGAGAGCAATCAAGGAAATGCAACCACTACGAAACCTGAAGGAGCTGAGAGGGCTACAAGGCAAGTTGGCCTACATCTGCCACTTCATCTCCAATTTATCGGAGGGATGTCAGCCATTCTCTAAACTCATGAAGAAAGGAGTTTCTTTCGTGTGGGATGAATCATGCCAGCAAACATTTGATGATCTCAAGGATATCTTACAAAGCCTCCCATCCTTATGGCCCCGGTACTAGGAAGACCATTCCTCATGTATGTGAGTGCCATGCATCATGTGCTTGGTGCACTGTTAACTCAACATAATGAGCACAGTCATGAGCACGTGCTTTACTATTTGAGCCGCATGATGTTGGGAGCGGAGCATCGGTATAATCCAATTAAGAAGAAGTGTCGAGCCCTAGTGTTTGCGATTCAAAAGATGCATCACTACCTATCTGGGCAAACAATCCATGTCATATCCTGGGTTAATGCTTTAAAAATCCTGATGACAAAGCCGGGCTCATTAAATGGCAGATTGGTGAAGTGGGCATTGCTATTCTCACCATATGATATCCACTTTGTTTCCCAAAAGTCCATGAAAGGACAACAATCGCTGACTTGCTTGCAGAGCACCCTGTTTCGAGAAGTTCTAAGTTACACAAAGACATTCCCGACGAGTCTACAGAAGTCAATACAATTACCAAAAAACAACCATGGCAATTGTTCTTTAATAGTGCCGCAAGAAGATCTACCATAGGTGTAGGAGTGGTGCTCATATCACCACGCAAGCATATAATTCCTAATGAGTATTTTCTCACAGAGCCATGCACGAATAATGTGGTGGAGTATAATGCACTCATCATTGGTCTAAAAATAGCTTTGCAACTGGAGGTGAACCATTTGGAGGTATATGGAGACTCTAAACTTATCATCAATCAGATAATAGGTGAGTACAAAGTCAAACATGAAGTCCTCATCTTGTACCATCAATTGACCATTGAGCTAGCAAATCACTTCGAGCAATTATACATCAACCATATACCTCGGCACGAGAACATCTATGCGGATGCCCTCGTGGCCTTAGCTGTGACTTTGGCACTTCCAACAGGATCTACTAAGAGTATTACCATTGCGAGTAGAGAGCTCCTTCATCCTGATTCAATTCTACAAACCAATGAAGTTGTCAAGTTGGTTTAACTCTAGAAACCCGAGATTGGTGATTCCCATTTGTGGACTATGCCCTGCACGGGATACTTTCGAAAGTTCCCAAAGAGGCCGCTTCGATTAAGAGGAAGGCTCAAAGGTTTTATTATGACAGTGCACTTCAGACTTTGTATAGAAAGCCGTGAGATGGTCTCTTGCTCCGATGCATCTTGAAAAGAGTGGCCGACAAAGTGCTCTAGGAAACGCGTAACGGGACATGCGGGGCCCACCAGCCCGGTCCAAAACTCTAGGATCGCATAAAGAGGTTAGGATACTTTTGCCCAAAGATGATTACCGATGCAGTATCATATGCAAAACGTTGCCATACATGTCAAGTGCACGCTAATTTCATACATTAACCCTCGGAATACCTACACACGACGGTCGCTAGTTGGCCCTTCGAAGCATGGGGAATGGACATCATTGGACAGATCATCCCACCATCATCCAGGGGGCACCGGTTCATACTTGCAATAATGGACTATTTTTCAAAATGGGCCGAAGCCGTACCCATGAGGGAGGTCAAGACCATAGATGTAATCAAGTTTATAAAGCATCATGTGATCTATTGCTTCGGTATTCCTTAAAAGATTATACACGACAACAGGCCCCAATTTGTCAGCCATGGATTCTTGCGGTTTTGTGATAAGTTCATAATCCAAGACATCGCGTTTACACCGTATAACCCGACAGCTATTGGCCTGGTGGAAGCTTTCAATAAACTATCACTAAACTTCTTCGGAAGTTTGTCTCTTCTAATCGACGATATTGTGATGAGAAGTTAGGAGAGTGTTTATGGGCTTATCGAATCCGATTCATACTCCTACAAAAGCTACGCCCTTCTCCTTAATATATGGTAGTGAAGCCGTGTAGCCCCTCGAGATTCAGATATCTTCATTGAGAGTGGCTCTAGCCATAAGAATGACAACATAGGAAAAAACACCAATGAAGGTTGCAAGAGTTAGAGGAGCTGGATGAAAAACATCTATAGGCCCAACAACAAATCGAGCTGTATCAAGCATGTGTCTCATAGGCATTTAATAACAAAGTCAAATAGAGGGCTTTCAAACAAGGAGACTTGGTCTTGTCCATTAAGAGACCGATGATCATGACCCATAAAACGAAGGAGAAATTTGAACCCAAATGAATGGGGCCATTTGTAGTAGAAACGGTACATTCAAGTGGAGCTTACCGTCTAATTAACTAAGACGGTGATAGAATAATGATGCCTATCAATAGTAAGTTCTTAAAGAAGTACTATAAGTAAATATATATATATATATATCTATATCTATATATATTTATGTACATTATTATTATTATTGAATAAAGTAATAAATTACCCAAAGCCAAAAAGCTAAGGGAAGAGGAAGTGTTTAGCCTTTGAGCCTAAGCAAATCCTCGACAATTCACTATACTGAAGGGAATAGTATGACTAGTCCAACGCAAACAGTGATTGGTAAAGGCACGCCAAATCTATTTATAGCTGGGAGTTTGTTAAAAATACCACGACAAACTTGACACAATATACCTATAGCCACTAATGCAAAGAGGAATGGAAATCAAATCTTCGATAACCTATCATACTAGGAGATAAAGTATGAATCACCCAATACTGTTAAAACAGCAAAAAGAGGAGATCAAGTTCCTTGCCAACCCAATTATACTAGGGGTAAAAGTATGAGAACAATTGCTCGAGAGCCCCAAAGGCGAAGGGAAGAGGAAACGTTTGGTATTTAAATCCAAACAAAATTCTCGACAATTCACCATAATGAGGGGAATAGCATGGCTAGCCTAACGCAAATAGCCATTAGTAAAGACATGACAAATCCGTTGATAGTTGGGGTTTTGCTAAAAATCCCATAAATTTGTCATATGAACCTCTTAGCTCTGACAGTGAGATTTGAGTCATCTCACCTATTTCACTTTAATATGAACAAACATGTTATATTAAGCTCTTACCTCTAGCAGTAAGATTTGAACCATCATACACTCCATAGTGGACGGTCTCTTTTGTGATCATAATGCAATCACCTTGGCATGTGCAATTAGGCGCCTCTACCAAAAATGATGATCCTAACCCGATCATCATGACATGTGTAATTAAGTGCCTCTGTTAAAACTGATGATTCTGTCCCGATCATCTTGGCATGTGCAATTAAGCGCCTCTGCCAAACTCCAAGCATGTGCAATTAGGCACCTAAGTCAAAACCGATGATCCTGACCTGATTATCTTGGCGTGTGCAATTAAGCGCCTCCGCCAAACTCCATGCATGTGCAATTAGGCATCTCTGCCAAAACCGATGATGCTGACCTGATCATCTTGGTGTGTACAATTAAGCACCTCCGTCAAACTTCATAAATGTGTGATTAAGCACCTCTACTGAATCTCTTGATCATAACATGATCACTTATTTATATCAACTGTTTATCATAATCATAATCATATATTAATCACATCATCACATACTGCTCAAAATGATATATGAACTAAGTGATAAAAAGTAAAGAATTTTTCTTTATTCATGCTTGCGGGTGAAGACAAGTCAACAAAGAAAAGAAAAAGTCAAAAAGCTAAACTTCTTAATTTATTATAAAAAAAGAAAAGATACAAGGAGATCAAAATTCTCCCAAAAGTTTCAGCTTACTCTCCATTTGATTAATAACATATCATCGGGTCTCTTCCATGGAGTGTAGAGCCTGGTGAAGTAAGTCATCCTCATGAATAGCAAGCCACTGAGAGCGCTGTCGACGGGATTCCTCAATAGCTCGAGTCCTCACTATTCCTTCTTACTCAAGTTGCCCTTGTTGCAAGACCAACTCTTCTCTTCTTTTGGAAGACTTCTCCAATTTGGCCTGGCTGGCTTCTAGGATGGCTTGAGCATTTGTGATGGTTTCACGAGTTTGAAGAATCGCTGTCTGACTGCCCTCAATCTCAAAATCAGCCTTATCTAAATCTGCCAGAATTGCTCCTTGACTAGATCGGAGCTCGGCTAACTCACGACACTAGGTTTCTTCTTGGTGTCTCAGCTCTTCTTGATGGGCCATCAAATCTACTAGCCGTGCCACCTCAATCTCCACAATCGCTTCCACATCTGCTTGGAGGAGAGAGTTTAGCGTCTGAGCTTGTTCCTCCAAGGCTTCTAGGCAGGCTCGGTAGGGAGCTGCTCTTTTGCGACCCCAATCCTCTCAATATTATCCAGATAACTGACCAAAATTGGATGTCCAAATTCTAAGAAGTCGTGTCCACTCAAGATCATGTTAATATATCCATGAAGTCGCTGACATTGAAATGGAAAAATTCTTCAAGTGGGTCGTCAGCAGCCAGGTTGAGAGCGGACAACACCAAGTAGGGAGTTGTTGGCAGGGACATAGCTTCTATAGGAGACAATGTAGAGGCTCTTCCTTGCACGATATTCATGATGTGCAGAGCAAGCAGCTATAACAAGGAACTGGCAAAGCTGGAAATTCGAGAAGCACCACCTGCGCTAGTCATTACTGGGGCAACAGGACCAGCGGGGTTAGACTCTGAAGAAGGACTATCACCTGAAGCTTCCCCAACAATAGATGTTGTTTCAAAAGAGAACTTCAAAGAATCCTCCCCGTTAATTGGTAAGGTAGCCAGTAACAGAAGAGAAGCAGTGGAAGGAATCTCAACCATGATTACTGAAGGAGTTGTCACAGCAGTTTGGGAAATTGTAGGCACTCCAATGACAACTGGGAAGCTGTCCTCAGAACAAACAGCTAGAGTAGGAGATGACACACTCGGTTTTGGAGGGATGGGAGCTTTTGGCACTTTGGATGTAGCGAGTTGCATTCTGTCATCACTCCATAGCTCATCTGATAGAGGATTTGTAGCTTTGACAAAGCTGGGATGGGGTGTGAAGTAGTCCGCGTCACGCTCCTCGGCGGAACTTCCCCATCTACCCACCGACCCACTAACATCGGAATAATCCACTTGTTCTTTTGATTCTACCCTGGTCATGGAGTGCATCGGTGAGTGAAGACGACTACCTGACCTCAAGAAGAAATAAAAACTGTCAAAGTCTATGAGACATGCATAAAAATAGGAAAGGAAAATAAACCGAATCTTACCAGTGGAAACCAGCCCAATAGTTGGACTAGACGGAGGAGCAGTGGTAGTCTCTGGTAGAGCCCCCATCCCGCTGGTTGAAGGTAACTCTATGGTGCGCTCTGGAGAATTGAGAGCACGCATATCTGAAGCACCAATAGCACTTGGAGATTGAGTTGGGATGTCCTCTTGAATCGGTGTCGTTGGGAACGTTGAAACCAGAAGATCAGTTATAAACTGGACCGCTACTTCTTCAGGAATTACCATTGTAGGAAGAATCCGTTCAATTGTTTTCTTTCATTTTTGAACAGGCTCGCCTCTTGTCATCCGACGATGTTTAGGTGAAGGACTTGCGTGCATCATCACCTTCGGTGCCCATGGGAATATCTCCAATGTCGACGACATCATCGCTAGCATTGTCATCATCAGAATTGCCTCCCCCATTGGACGGTTCAGCCTCCACATCCAGGAACTCATACATCCCTTTCACACGGACTCTCTTAGCTCCCTATCGATGAGGGACTCTCTTAGCTCCCTATCGATGAGAGTAGAAGGCCTCGATTTTTTTACAGCAACTGTGGTTGATAGAGAAATTGGGCACTTCGGTATTAACTGTGATGTACCATGTGCAGAAGCTCATTACAGTGTTTAAGACCGAAGACTTATGGGGTAAGGAAAATTCGGTGCCAGTTCCCCTGGCTACAAAGTGGAACAATCTCGTGCACCCTCATAGAGGTTCCCCTTATACGCCAAGTTTTTGTTTGGGCTCCCCACGTACAGTTGCGTGTGCCCAAACTGGTGAGCAAAGTGACTTGGAGTATAGGGCTCAATGTATCACATGTTGTCTTGCCTGTAGACCAGGTGACCGGGACGTATGCTCAGCAACTACCAGAAAGCCCCTGAAGATAAGATAGAAAAATTGGCTTGTCCAAATCAAGTCAAATTACTATGGCAGCGCAGTCAAAGGAGTAAGGGTGGAGATTTTTACCTCCAATAGGCACGGCGTAGACAGGACCGCTACTATGGCCACTGCCACCACTGCTTGTGCTGGTCGACGACGAGAACTGTCCTCATGAGGCGACATTCCTCTTAGGCACCATTGATTAAGAATTGGACGAAATGATCGGAGAAATCGCTGCTGTTGTGAGGGTTTTGGGTCGCTAGAGTTCGGAAGTTCTTGAAAGTGTGAGGAAGAAGAGGAGGGACTCTATTTAAAATAAAAAAAACCCGTCCCTTGGTATTCAGCATGAAATTTAAGACGGTTATGGTAGTTGAATGTGAAGATCTTAACTTCGCGTATTATTCGAAGGCTGCAGACGCGAGGATAAAGAGTATCAACTTTGCACACACATGTAGAACTCACTTTGAAGCAATAAGTTTAGGATCCAAAGTATTTCAAAATTGGCCAATCATAGCAATTTTGAAAACTTTGGAGGGGGACTTGTTGGTGAAAAAAATTTCAAAGAAGACGCCATAACATAGCTTCGCGTCAGCCAGAAGCGTAGCTTCGCATGGAGAAGTGAAATGCGGAGTTAAATTGTTAACTTCGCATTCAAAGTCTTTAACTTGGCATGGGCAGATTCTCAAAATCTGTAATTGATTCTAATTGAGATTTGGGATTATCTTATATCCGAATTGAATCCAAAGAAACAAAACATTGGCAATGTATGTTGTGCAGTAACATCAAGTTCAAGCTAAGTTTTGAAGATGATGCACCCATAACATTAATCAATTTTTACTGTTGCTTCTTTCCAATTTTAAATGATCATAACTTTCTCATCTGAATTCTGTTTTTATTGATCTTGGTTCCTTACGAAGGTTGTTAGAACTCTACACTTTTATAGTGACACCTTCCTAAAATTCTCATTGTAGGCTTGTTAAATTGGCATATACATCATACCCATCGTATTGATTTTTATCAAACTTGAGTTTTGTTATGCTCAAATATTTGGACAGATCTTCATGAATTTTGGCATGATTTGCCACACTTGTAAGATATAAAATCTCAACACCTTTGATGGATGATCTTTGATGAGTGTTATATTTTACATATTTCCTCCTATATTTTATCTATTTTTGTATATAAATAATTCTACTAAGGTATATTTACTTTACTTTTATAGGTAACAAAGGATTTGCAAAGAATAAGAAGAAGAGAAGCAAATTTGTCAAGAATATAAGTAAAAATGGTCAATTACGTTGAAGACAGAAACTCAAGTGCAGCAGTAGTAATTTCAAGAGAATTTTCAGCCAAAATAAAGGTTGAAATGGAAATATTTGTGTAGGAGAAATTTTATATCTTGGAATTATTTTCGAAACGAGTGTAAGAATAGCTCAATTTGAGTTCGTATGCAAAAATCATTGCCATAATATTGAAGTGCTACAGAATAGAATATCCGGTCCAGCAGGTTATGGGTGTGTTGAAGCTAATTTTAGGTTTTCGCCTTGAAAAATAGTATTTTGAGTCATCTAATCTCAACCATTGGTTTCTAATAACTATGGATTGGATTAGAATTATATATTTTGAGATTACTTTGTGTTAGATTTTTGAGTAGGAGTATGATTGTATTTGGGTTATAAATACCCATTGAATCCTTGCAAATTGGGATAACTTTTTAGATGTAATTTTGTGCACTTTGTGATTAATAAATATTAGGATTTTGCTGAAGGGGTGACAACAGCCATACCAAACTCCATAGGTAATTCCATTGAGTTCAGTGCTTTCTAATGAATAAAGATATTTCCTTACTTTTTAGATAGATTTAATCATTTTCTAGTATAGAACTTTAATTGCTTTCTAGGAAAAATAGGAATTTTATTTGATTGCATAAATAAAAATAGGTACTTGTTAATTAAAAGTATGAGTAACTAATCCATTTAGTCTTAAGATGAAGATGAAATTAGGGATCAACCTCATATTAAGCTATTTGTGTTCTTTCTAAAATAAGAACAAAAAGATAAGATTTTTTTTATAAAACAATAAAAATATAAGAACTCGTAGACTAAAACTTTGACAGGTTATGCTTAATTTAAGTATTTGGATAGTCTATACTTAGTTAGGATTCGGAGTTGTTGATTTTAATTTGTTTTATTGAATTAATCGAATGATTTAGTTTATTTCTATGAAAAATAATTTCTTTGATAGATTATACTTTCCTATAACTTGATAATCCATGCTTTAAGTAGAAATTAAACTAAAAGGTCAGATTTTTGTAGAAAAAAGAAGATGAAATAGATAATATTTGATTGTGAACTAGTGGATTACATATCCTAGGCTAATTAGAATAACAAAATATTAACTTAGAACCCATATTTAGCTCGTTAGACAAATATGATTAGCAAGATAGAAAAACACCGTAAATCCTCGTGGGAACGACCTGTTTTGCTACAACTGATACTGTGCGCTTGCAGTAGATTTATCACATCAATCTTGTATGTGCATATATATATATATATATATATATATATATATATATATATATATATATATATATATATATATATATATATATATATATATATATATATATATATATATATATGAATTATTTGCCAAATAAAACTAGAGTACATTATAAATATTAATTGGTCAATTAGGTATTCGGCAATCCAAAACTTGTTAATTTTAAGGTTGGTTTGAACTTTCTTCCTTTAGTTATTAGTAATTATTAAAATTTTCATTTTGATGAACTTCGTTTGATAAATTCATGGAATAATGAATTAAGGAGGAAAAGATATGACTGTACCGGTTATAAGAAAAGATCTCATGATAGTTAATATAGGTCCTCATCATCCATCAATGCAAGGTATTCCTAGACTGATCATTACTCTTGACGGTGAAGATATTATTAATTGTGAACATGTATTGTTGTACAGAGGGATGGAAGAAATACCATAAAATTGAATGATTGTACAATATTTGCCTTATATAACATTGTGGGATGATCTAGCTACTATGTTCACAGAAACAATAAAAGTAAATGCACCAGAACGATTGGAAAAGTGTATATCGATATATATATATATATATATATATATATATATATATATATATATATATATATATATATATGAGGAACAGAAAATTCACCGGTGGTGAAGGGAGTTCCTTCACTAGTGCTTAGATGGTCCAATAAAATAATTACGTGTAGTACCACTCAAACAGCGGTTAAGAGAGTTATTTAATTTGTTATTTTGAGTGATGTCATTTGTAATTATTTTATTGGGCCACCTAAGTGCTAGTGAAGGAACTCCCTTCACCGTAGGTGAATTTTTCGTTATATATATATATATGTATGTATGTATGTATGTATGTATGAGAAGAATAGAAATGAACTGGTAGCTCACGCAAGTTACCTAAGCTGCAGTTCATTTCTACTATCTCCAATAATCTTTTATTAAAAAATTTTGTTTGGATTATAATCTCGACCCCCTAGGGTTCACTCATACCCAATTTCATGGGTTTTATTTTTGATTTGGTCCTCCATCAAGTTAATATAAAATTAACAGTTTTCAATCAATAAATTATTTTATATGCACTTGATGAAAGGGTAAATGAACTCCAAAATTTATGAAATTTAATCTGAAATTAGTTGAGGAGCTAGTGGGAGTAATTGTTAAAAAAATTGAAGAAAAACCACTGGATCATTATAGTTTTGCTGCTAGCTCACGTAACTTTTCCTGAGTTGGTGGCTCACTTACAGTAATCCATATATATATATATATATATATATATATATATATATATATATATATATATATATATATATATATATATATATATATAAAGAGAGAGAGAGAAAGAGAGAGAATGGAAATGAGCTGACAGCTCACGCAAGTTATTTGAGCTGTAGTTCATTTACACCATCTCCAATAATCTTTTTTTAAAAAATTCTTTAGGATTATGATATCAGCCCCCTAGGGTTGACTTATACCCAATTTCTTGAGTTTTAGTTTTGATTTGATCCTCCATCAAGTTAACACAAAATCAACAGTTTTTAATGAATACAACATTTTGTTTGCACATGATGAAATGGTTAATGAACTCTAAAATTTATGAAATTTAATCCGAAAGAAGTTAAGGAGGTAGAGATAGTAATTGTAAAAGAAATTGAAGTAAAATCGTTGGATCATTATAAGTTTGTCACTAACTCACGTAACTTTTCTTGAGTTGGCAGCTCACCTACAGTAATCCCATATATATATATGTGTGTGTGTGTGTATTCACATGCACACATGTATATGTATGAGGAAACAAGAAAGCCAATGATGAAGGAAGGGCTCCCTTTATTGATGATGGTCCAATAAAAACATGACATGTAGAGTAAGAGAAATTGTCTAACTAAAACTAGCAAATCAAAATCAGTTATTTCGCTATTTTTGGAACCTTTTTATTAAATCCCCAATAATTATAGTTATTAGAAAAACAACAATTCCAATGGCAAAGTGCTGTTAGAGTTATAGAATTGAAGATACACATATTGAAATTCTAATCGATTCCTATCTGCATTCCAGTATTGGCTGGGTTTGGACTTTCTCATAAAATTTTGAGAAAATCATAATAATTTTAGCAAAAGGGAAAGTGGTGAGATTGAAATCGAAAATTCAATTTGGATTATATATTTGGATCAAGGGTCAAATCAGTAATCGAAAGGATCAAATTGGGGTTTCTGGGCTAATCAACACATAGGGTAGATCTAAAGTACAAGATAGACCTAGTACACACCGTATTGTATCACTATCAATACTCTAGAGCCCCTCAAATTGATGTATCATTATAGGATATAATATTTTGAAAAACTGGCTGATTATGCATATTACAAACCCTATGATTGGTTGAACAATCTAGTGTTTAAAATCGTAATTGACTCTAGATTGGTTGAACAATCTATCTGTTGCTCAGACTTTATTTTCATATTTTTTGAATTTCTTTTAGGGTAATCAAATTATCAATTAAATTTCAAATATGAAAATTTTATTCATATGCAAAATAATTCTTAGTGTTATGTAGAATAATATTATGTTCTTATTATTTGTACCATGGAGTTATTTTTTAGTTTATTTGTACTGAAAATAGGTGAGCTTATCTCCTTTATCAACCCAAATGACTTTCTTCATATTGATGAGGTAAGCTTATCCCAGTTGTCCACATTACACTTTCTATGAACTAGTTTTTGCGAGCATTTTTCATGAAACAACTAATAGAGTATTAGAGACAACTTTCCATAAAAACAATCATGAAAAAAGTAGAAAGTTGTTGAATCCTACCCTTGCACTTTCTATTTTCAATTTTTTATGAACCAATAGGCGCCTAAGAAGTCTCACATGAAGGCTAGAAAGAAGGATTCTAAGAAACCTTTTAGAGATATCAGAGTTACTTGTAAAAACAAATTAAAAAATTTCTTAGATAGAGCAAGTTAATGAATTTTTTTTAATCTAGAGTTCATGTAATGAGTCGAGAGTTCTCGCTGCAATAACTTGCATCCGATTCCATAGAGAAATATAAAGGAATATATACATAAGTCTCTTCATTATATTGTAAAATCATTTTTGAGAGTTCTCGCCTAGTTTCTTCTTAGTTTGAACTCTTCCATTTAGGGTGTGTTTATTTGTATGGAAGTAAAATTGAAGTACTGGAAGAAAAGTTATTTTCACTATTTCACTTGTTTGTTTGGTCAATAAGAGAATTAGAAGTTACTTCTACTAGATGATGTGGATCCTATATAGTACCTATACTTCCTATTTTTTCTACTTCTCATTTTCGGTTAGAGGTGCTCTTTAAGCTCAATGAACTAGGTAAAATATTATTTTTTTTATTAGTTTCTCATTATTATTTTCAATTCTTTTCTAAGTAACAAATAGAATAATAATATTATCATTTTATTTGATAATAAAATAATATTTTTACTATTATACTTCTTACTTCCAAGAGTGAGCACACGAATACAAGAACTCTATTGAAAAACTTTCTAAACTTCCATTTTCGAAACTACTTCTTTTTTCCTTCTTTACTTCATCCACTTCTAATATCCAAACAAGAGTATATTTTCCACTTGTCTCAGTAAGCCCACCTCTTCAATTTGTAAGAATTACAAATTTGCTATTTATTTTTTATGATAAAGTTACCCTTGTCTTCTTCCTCCATATAGCCACACTCATCTTCTTCTCCAAAATTTTGAACCCATACCCTAAAACACGATTCACATCCCCCATCTATCTTCTTCCCTTCCAACTTGCAATAGAACTTGTAGGTTATCTCAAACCCATATTTGGTGCAATACCAAAAAAAATAATTGTTAGAGTTGAAGGAGATGAGAATCAATTATTGGTCGGTGACTAATTACCATAGGCAATTAGTTTCATTCAGCTACTAGTAGGGTACTAGTACTCGGACAAGGCTAATTGCATGTACAAACAAGAGAATGTAGTCGGATATTAATTACCGACGGGACAAATCCCCATCCGGATGCTATTACCTAGATGGGAATTATGTTGTTAAGGAATTATAACCCGAACAGAGGGGTTGCAAGTGGTAGATTTCGGGAAGGAGTCAAGAATTTGAGGAGGTAGGTAGGGCTGCATGTGGGGGAATATGAGACTGAGGAGGACTCGCAAGGACTGAGCGAAGAGGACTTACAGAGGGGTGAGCAGGGAGGACCAGTGAGGGGTGATCAGGGAGGAGGTGTAAGAACTGAAACTCTCAAATTTGGCATTTACTGAGGAGTCGAGAGGGGATTAACGGGGATAATGGGAGCGAGGAGGACGCAAGCGGACCAATCAGAGAGGGCGCGAGTGAGGTTGAGCGAGCATGGGTTTAGAGAGAGAACGTGTTTGGAGAAAGAAAAAGGTGGGAGGTGGGCTTGGGGAAGAAAGGAAAGGGGCACTATTGGGAAAAAAAGGTGTGCTCACTAGGAAAAATTCTCTCTTTTTAAAAGAGAGGGGGCTCACTAAAAAAGATGTGCTCACTAAGTCAAGTAATGTGCTCATTTAGATTTTCACTTTGGCTTAGTGTAAAAGGGCCTCTAGATATTTCTATTTGAAACCACCTTTTAGCTAAATTCACCAACCTCCAAAACATTATAATATTTTCAATTATATCAGTGATGTAATTAGATAAAAATAACCCTGTTATACAATTGCACCCACCTTAAATTCATTGTCTTTTTTCTATAACTTTATATAAAAAATATTTTTAGAGAAAATCCAAAAAAGAGACTAATGAATGTAAATGTAATATCCCAAAATTCATGCTATTCGTGTGCATCTTTTGGATCCAAATATACCAAATTTAGACTACCGATGGTCAATTTGGACACCGAAATAATTTTTGATTAGTGTAACTTTAAATCTGTAACTCCAAATGCCATTCGGTTTTCATAGTTATTAGCTTTCTAATATTTATTATTTTTAAAAAAATTCTGGGAAGCCCAAAGTATTTCTAAATTTGCTAATTTCAAATTATTAAGTTATTCTTCTAATTAATTTGAAATTTTATTTATCTCATTTCAGGCATCGAAATGATAAATAAAAAATTTTCTAGTGTTTCTCTCGTTGAGCACTATATCATGTATTAATTTAGTGATATTTGGAAAATATTTATCAAAATCATAAATAATAAAATATTAAATAAATTAAAAATATTTTTCTATACACCACAAAATTAAACTTAATTTCTAAGGGCTCACGCCATACATGGCGATGCAACATGTCACTCCATAAATTATGGTGGCATGGAGGTGACATGGGGAAAGGTACGTAGCTTTTTTTTTAGAGAAAAGCGTAAGGAGTGAGGGACTTTAATAATTATGATAATGCTATACCACTATAAACTCTCATTAGTTCCCTTATTACTTATTATTCTCTCCACAAAGTTTGTTTCCCTCACCTCAAAATTCTGATGGGAAACTCCGTGAGCAGCTGTTGAGGAAAAAAAAGAAAAAGAAATGAAAAATCAAGAAATCAAGTAATCAAATAGACAAGTAAGTAATACTGCTATTCTTTGTTCCTTTCCTGAAAAATTTATTTGATTTTTGTTATGTGATTTTATTTTATGAAATATTCTAGGCTCACATTTTGAACTATTATTTTATGAATATACTCGGCTTACATTTTAGACTATTAATTTATATTGAGAATTGAACGAGATTATTGGGTAATTTGATAGTGGATCTCTAAATACCTAACAAAATTCATATAAGGTCAATTTCGACATATATAAATATTGTAATATTTATACTTCTGTATATTAAAAATAATATAATTTAAATATATTGATCCATTCAAACATTTAGAATCGTGCAATTATGTTGAATATTCACGGTAAAATTTATATTTTAGATTGAAATATTTTTTATCATTAAGTATTATTTTATTTAAATGAGATGTGGTCGCCCTTGTTACTGTACCATATTATTTATAAGGATGCAGTAATATTATTTATAAATAACAAGTGATCCTCAAATCACCTATGCATGTATAATAAAATAAAATAATATTTAATAATAACAAAAAAAAATTATTTGTGGATATTAAGATTTGTTTTAAACCTTATAAAGTCATGTTATGTTTAGTTGTTAACTGTCATTGATCTGCACTTTATTGTGAGCTGTCTTTATTCACGATAAAATTTAAATGTGTATCTATAATTGTATAGTGATTGACACATTGTAGAGTTGCATTTAAATGGGTTGTGACACTATATTTAAAAATAGTGCAGTGAAAAAGTGAGAGATATGGAACTTTCTTTAAATATACTGTTAACATTACTCTTTATTGTAAATTGTCTTTATTTCGAATTGAATAAGAATTCGTAGAAGCAGTGACCTAAATCATTTCATTAAATATCAATCATGTAGCATGGTATGCAACACTTGTTTGTGATTGACATATTGTATTAATACGAATAATACGTGATGGACATGATAGTGGGAATAATGACATGATACGGTAATGGCATTGCTTGTATAGATGATCTAATAATGAATTATTGACATACCAGATATACTATGACATAATCCCTCATGACAATTTTCAAATATCTTAATTATATGAAAATAGAGTATTCTAGAGATACGTGTGTACATTGTCCTGAAATAAATTGATTCCTAAACTCTAATTTCTAGTAATAATGAATATGTACACAGTTTAACTTGACAAGCCATAATATTTCTATGAGTTGACCATTTTTTAGTTAAGTGCTAAGAACTTATACTGTAACAATATTATGCGGTACTGAACCACAGTCTAATACATGCGTCCCCATAAGAGTGACATCCGTTGTTGTTTTACGGTACAGAATCTGTCTTGTAGCACCTAGAGGTGCGTCATGGTTCAGCGCCATGGATTTAAGCCGGTTCTAGATATGTATGGGCACTTATATGATATGGATAACAGTGTTATTTTATCCATCAGTAGTGTTTCAAATATCTAACTATTAATTTGTTTAGTTTATAAAATCTGCAAAAAAACCTTAATAAGATTTGTTAGTTATCTTTAATCTGCACATCACTAAATATTTGATTTAGTTGAGATTTTCAATTTATTTATATTATTCTTAATTTATGCTATCACGATTGGCACTAACATAAATGTTCACAATCATCTATTCTGAGTATCATGATAGTCCAACTTCTCTTCTTCTTAGTGTTACTTACTGGGTTTAATCCCCTGGATTCTGAACCCAGATTTTGAGAAAATAGAAGGAGAGCCTACACCAGTCGAAAATCCATATGTCATTGATCAAGTAGAACAATAGTAAGGGGTGGATTTAGTCTCATAATCTTGTACTATCCATATTTCTGTTGTTGGGCATTGTTCCTTTTTTTATTCTTTTGATGCACATATTTAAACAGTGCCCCCTTTCATGTAATTATCCTTATATTTTATAAATAAAATTTTAGTTTTAGACATATTATTTATTCATTTTTTGTGTCAATGATTACGGTTATTCTAAGATCCTATGACTATTGGATTGTATAGTATAAATTTTAAATAACATCCTCCATTTTGGGAAGCAGCTAAATAACTGGGGTGTTGTATGGTGGTGTCAGAGTTTAGGTTTAGGTGGAAGGCCATATGATTATTACCATATAAGAACATGTTTATTATCTATTCATGATAAGCCTTATTTATTCTTGAATATCTATTGGATCTAGAATTATGCATATCCTACCATATCTTATTTGTTTGAAATATCTACCTTTGAAATTGTACTATTGATTTCTATTTGGTATTCTACTATTGATTTCTATTTGGTCCATTGTTGAACAATATCAATCCAATTTTCTACAATTATGTCCCTTAGTAATTAATGGTAGAAAATTTTATAACAATTTGCTAGTTACAAATGGAAGTGGATATCATATTATCATAAGTATGGATTAGTAGAGTATCTTCCACATGATGATAGATTGTAGAAAAAAAGGAGAGTAATATTTCAAATTTCTAGTCATTTAGAATTTGAGTTTGTTGATGGAAGTTAATCCTTAGAACTAGTAGAATTTAAAATATCCCCAAAAGGAGAAATTTTGGAAGCAATGGAAGTAAGATATAGAATGATTCCAGTAGCATCATAATTTAGATATGTTTTTAGAAGAGATATTTGGACTACAGCTAATAAGGATAGTAGGATTTACTATTAAGCTGAACAAGTTTGGAAGCCACCTTATCAAATAAAAATTGCAAAATTAGATAAAGTTAAGAGATACATATGTGAGCTATTAAACTTAGCTTTTGTAAGCCCTAGTGTTTTATCTTGGAGGCCTCCAATATTATTAATAAAAAAGAAGGATGAGAGTCAAAAGTTGTATGTGGATTATAGGGTTTGAATACAGTATAATTATGAATAAATATCCATTACTATAAATAACTGATTTGTTTTATCAGCTGGGTGGAGTAAAAGTATTCTCGATGATAGATCTTCATTCGTGGTTCTATCAAGTAAGGGTCCGAATAGAGAATATCCCAAATACTGTATTTAAAACCAGATATAGTCATTATAAATAATTGATGATGCTGTTTGGAGTGACAATACACCAGTAGTATTAGTGAATTTGATGAACTACATTTTTATTCAATATCTTGATAACTTTGTGGTGGTATTTATTAATGATATCATATTTTATTCTAAGAATAGAGAAGAACATGATGAATATTTGATAATATTTTACATAACCTCAAAGAGCAAAAGTTGTATGGAAAAATTGAGTAAACGTGAATTTTGGTTGGATGAACTTGCTATCCTGGATCATATAGTTTCTTGAGATAGTATATCAGCTGACCCTAAGAAGATAGAAACTGTGATGAATTGGTTTGTACCAAAATCTACGTAAAAAAATTGGAGTTTTCTAGTACATAAGATTTGTAAAAGATTTTTTAAAATTGTGCACTCTCGGACTAACTTGACTAAAAAAAGAATGAAATATGTCTGGACGAATAAAAGTAATATGACATTTGCAGAATTGAGATGGAGGTTGACAACAGCACTTGTGTTTGCAATTCCAGATAACTCTAGAGAATGAAAGTTTGTAATAATACTTCAAATCAGGGATTAGGATGTTTGTTAACACATAATTGAAGAGTAGTCGAATTTAGATTTGGATCTTATCCTTAAGTTTCCTAAGAAAAAGGAAGATGAATGTCATGCCTGAAATTTTTTTTGAAAGGAAATTGAGGAGACTAAGTATAGGATATATGACTTTCAATATGCACTTTTCCAGGGAAAAGAAGGATTAAGATATAAATATTGATGAATTGCAATAAAGAAAATCGGTAGACTTGACAAAGTAGGTATAGTTGGCGAGGATAACTAGGCAAATGGACTAAGAGATAAGGAACAAGCTGAGTGAAAGTGAATGTAAGGATATCAAAAGATCTTTAAAGGCTGAGAATTTTGAAAAATTAGTTAGGCTATAAAGTAGAGAATAAAAAATTGATGATGAACTATATTAGAAAAGATAAATTTTATCAAGTCATAACATGACATTATATCATATTACTCAAGTTAGGCTTTATCTTTCATATTACTCAAGTTAGGCTTTATCTTTCTAAATGATTGAGTTATTTCAATACTTTTGTTGGCCATTCTCATCTAACATTTTATATCTTCCATTTGAACTTTATCCATGCTTCATGTCTTGAATCTTTGTATATCGCAAATCTTATTAACTCAGCGAGGTAATTATAAATATTTATTCTATGGTGCCAGCAATAATATTCACTTAGTAAGATCATTTTTATTTGATTGAATTTTATAGTTAGTCATGAATTTATTTCCAATATTGTATCTCTGCCATTCATAATTTTGTTATATCAAGCATTGTAATAATTGAGATTTATTTTCTCTTCTAGATTCTATTACAACTATGTAACATGACCTTATAAGTGGATTTAACAAAGATATTTATCAGTTATATCTTACCCATTGGTTAATCAGGATGGCGTGGTACCCCGAATGAGTAGCAACTATTCCTGATTAAACTCTGTCTTAGTTTTACATTCCTTCGCCAAAAATAAAATTTCAAGGATGAATTGGAAATCTTATCTACAAACTGTCATTACCATTAGAGATGAAAATTGTTCATGATGTTTTTCATGTATCATACTTGATGAAGTGTCTAGGTAAAAAGTATAATCATAGTAGATCTATTAGAGGTAGATTTGTGATCGAATCTAAAGTACAAGAAGAAACTACTAACAATTATTGGTTGGTAGGTGAAAATCTTGAAAAATCAAGTAATACCATTAGTTTTTGGTACGTGGGATGCACAATCGCCAAGAGAGTCTGTTTGAGAGTTTGAGAATAACATCAAGATATAGTATCTATATATTTTCTCATAATCAGATATACCAATTTCTTTCGTCTTTATATCCATACATACTCGTATACATTTCCATATTCTTAATTTAGAATTTCGAGGACAAATTCTTTATTAGGTGAATATGATGTAATATCCCAAAATTCATAGTACTCGTATTCTTTTTTTTATCCGAACGTACCAAATTTAGGCTGCAGAGAGTTAATTTGGATAACGAAATGACTTTTGGTAAGTGCAGTTTAAATTCGTTACTCCAAATGAAATTCAATTTTCATGGTTATTAGTTTTCTAATATTTATAATTTTTAAAAAAATCCGGGAAGCCCAAAAATATTCCCCGATTTTGCTAATTTCAAATTATTAAGTTATTTTTCTAATTACTTCAAAATTTTATTTCTCTTATTCCGAACATCAAAATGATAAACAAATAATTTTCTACTATTTCTCTCATTGAGCACTACGTTTATATTAATTTGGTGATATTTGAAAAACGTTTATCAAAACAGTAAATAATAAAATGTTAAATAAATTAAAAATAATTTTCTACACACCTCAAAATTAAACTAATTTCAAAAGGCACATCCCATGCATGCCAGTGCAACATGTCACTCCATAAATTATGGTGGAATGGGGGTAGTATGGGGAAAGATACAAGGCTTTCTATGAGAAAAGTACAGGGAATAAGAAAGTAAAGGATTTGATAATTATGAAAATGCCATTCCACTATATACTCTCATTAATTCTCATGTTACTCATTTTTCTCTCCATAAAAGTTTATTCCTCTCACCTCACAATTCTCATGGGAAGCTCAATGAGCAGCTGCCAAGGAAAATAGAAGAAAAAACAATTTACAAAAAAATCAAGAAATCAAGTAATCAAATAAACAAGTAAGAATGTTATTTTTTGTTTTTTTTCTCTTGAAAAAATTATTTGATTTTTGTTATGTGAGTAATTTATTTTATTTTTTGAATACTCTTGACTCACGTTTTGGGCTTTTTTTTTTTTTAATATACTTGACTCACATTTTGAACTATTAATTTATATTAAGAATTGAACCAGATTATTTGGTAATTTGGTAGTTGATCTCTAAATGCCTAAGAAAATTCTTATTGGGTCAATTTCGACATATACAAATATTAACCTGCAAAGAATCTCTACTTACTTAGCCGAAACTTCAAAGCAGAGGTTGGAGTGACCCCAACGTCTGTGTCTTGTGTAAGAAGGAAGGGGAATCTACCAAATACATAATGTATAATTGTTCGTTCTCCAAAAGTATATGGAGCTCGTGTGCTAGAACACTAGGGTTTAATATCAATATTAAGCTAGATGCTAATATTTGGAGAAGACTCTCTAGAGGAGATAATTATAGCCAGTCACTTAGAACAGTTATTGCGGCATTCTATTGAAATATCTGGAAGGAAAGAAATAATAGATTATTTAATGATAAATGTCATTCCATTCAGCATTGTATGAGGCTTATCATTCATGATTTCATTATGTGGACAGGTATCCCCTCGGACGAGGAGAAGCTACATCTTTCAAGAGGCTTTTCGAGAGATGATATAGATGCTAGCACGTCAGGTCAGGAGTAGAGGATCGTAGTAGAGGGCAAAATCAGTTAGTGTTTGAGGGATTATTGGACCTTTTTATTTTATTTATTTTATTATGTTTTATTCAGAACTTTTATGTTAACTTATTGACGGACCACTCCACTAGTGGTTCAAACTTCTTATTATTCTGTTATTATCTCGTTAATAGAACACGGAGGGTTATATCCTACCTTTTACCGTCAAAAAAATATTGTAATATTTATACTTGTAGATGCTAAAAATAATATAATTTAAATATATTAATCAATCAAACATTTAGAATCGTGCAATTATGTTAAATATTCACGGTAAAATTTATATTTTATATTGAAATATTTCGAACAAGTAAGTATTATTTTATTTAAATGAGATGTTGCCCTTGTTACTGAACCATATTATTTATAGGGAAGCAGTAATATTATTTGTAAATAACAAGCGATCCTCAAATCACCTATTCATGTATAATAAAATTAAATAATATTTAATAAAAACAAAAAAAATTGTGTGTGGATATTAAGATTTGTTTTAAACCTTATGAAGTTATGTTATTTTTAGCTGTTAATTGTCATTAATATGCACTTTATTATGAGTTGTCTTTATTCACGGTAGAATTTAAAAGAGTATCTATGACTGTATAGTGATTGGCACATTGTGGTATTGCATTTAAATGTATCGTGACACTATATTTAAAAATAGTGCGGTGAAGAAAGTGAGAAGTATGGGACTTTATTTAAATATATTGTTATCATTACTATTTATTGTGAATTGTCTTTATTTCGAATTGAATAAGAATTTGTAGAGTCGGTGATCTAAATCATTTCATTAAATCTCGATCATATACCATAGCATGTAACACTTATTTGTGATTGACATATTGTATGAACACGAATGATACGTGGACATGATAGTAGGCATAATAATATGAGAAGGAAATGTAATATAGCAATATTACGTATACATGATTCAATAATGAATTATTGACATACTGGATACACGATGACATGATCGCTTAGGAAACATGATGATAATGTTCAAATATCTTAATTACATGGAAATACAGTATCCTAGAGATACGTGTATACATTATCCTGAATTAAATTGATTCTTGGACTCTAATTTCTAGTAATTAAGAATATGTACACAGTTCGACGCCATAATGTTTCTATGGGTTCAGGTATATCATGTATCATTGACATGAAAAAAATTGAAAGAAATTATATGATGGATAAGAATCATATTGTATGACGATTTAGTTGACCATTTTTTAGTTAGGTGTTGAGAATTTATACTATAGCAACACTATATGGTACTGAGCCACAGTTTGATACATGAGTCCCAATAAAGGTAACGTCAATTACTGTTTCACAGTACAGAATCTGTCTAACAGCACATAGCGGTGCATCATGGTTCAGCACCATGAATTTAGACCGGTTCTGGATATGTATGGGCACTTATATGATACGGATAATAGTGTTATCTCATCCATCAATAGTGTTTCAGATATCTGACTAACTATTAATCAGTTTAGTTTATAATATCTGCAAAAGGCCTTAATAAGATTTGTTAATTATCTTTGATCTACACATCACTAAATATTTGATTTAGTTGTGATTCCCAATTTATTTATATTATTCTTGATTTATGCTATCATGACCGATACTAACATAAATATTCACAATCATATATTCTGAGTATTGTAATAGCACAACTTCTTTTCTTCTTAGTATTACTTGTTGGGTTTAATCTATTGGGTTCTGAACCCAGGTTTTGAGAAAATAGTAAGAGAGTCTGCACTAGTCGAAAATCTATACTTCGTTGATCAAGCAGAACAACAGTAAGAGGTGGATTTAGTCTCAAAATCTTGTACTATCCATATTTCTGTTGTTGGGCACTATTTTTTTTTTTTATTCTTTTGATATGCATAATTAGAATAGTGCACATTTTCATGTAATCAACCTTATATTTTATGAATGAAATTTTAATTTCAGACATGTTATTTATTTATTTGTTGTGAAAATAGTTACGGTTATTCCACAATTCTGTCACTATTGGATTATCTAGTGTAAATTTCACGTAGCGTCCTCCGTTTTGGGAAGTAGCGGAAATGAGGGCGTTACAGGGTGGTGCTCAGTCAAGTGGTGTGCTCATTTAGAATTTCCCATTGAGATTAGGACTTGGTAGAGGGAGAAGGGTTGGAGTGGGTGTGTAGTTAGGAAATTTGGGAGGACAAGAAGGAAATAATATGGATGGAAACAATCAGGAAATAATCTGGATGGTATACTTGCTAAATTAGTTAAAATTTAGAAGTTCGAGAGGGTGTACTTAGTATGTGGGTTTAGATAAAAAGTAAGTGAAAATAGAAACATGAGGATTCGGCACTCTAGTATGATTGGGAGCAAACCAACTTTAGATGGCCCATTGGCCCGGCATAAGTGGGTGTAACATCTCCCATATTCCGAGAAGTTGGAGACGGCGGGAGGACTAGGAGCTGTACTCAATATGCATAGCTTGGAACTCTTGCTGCAAAAACACTTGGCCCAGCGACACAAACTCCTCCAAATCCATACTCTTCTCATCACCACAGGCTTCTTCCCTCCAAAAAACACCACTCCCTCTTTATGCAACACCTTCACATACAACTGTTTGATGAAATGCCATCCCAACGAGTCCCTGCATCTGTTCACCCAAATGCTCGCCCGCTCTCTGCGGCCCAACGCCTACACATTCCCTTCTCTCCTCAAACTCACTTCCTCCCTTCGCATTCACCAATCCATCCACACCCAGATCGTCCGCCGAGGCCTACTTCTCGACGACTTCACGAATTGCTCCCTATTGGATGGCTATGCCCGATTCGGCCTTCTTGCGGATGCGCACAAGATGTTCGGAGAAATTCCCTTCCCTGATCTTGCAGCTTGCAACTCTATGCTACATGCATTATGCATGAACGGCGAACTTCTGTCTGCTCTCAACTTCTTTATGCAGTTATCAAACAAAAATATTGTGTCATGGACTACCATTATCAACGGGCTCGCCAAGAATGGACAGTTTCAAGAAGCTATTGCCGTTTTCAGAATGTTGATGTTGGGAAACTATGGTCTGAAGCTGACAGAACAAGCGCTGGTTAGCTTGCTATCAGCTTGTGCTAATAATTTGCATAGCCAGCGTCAGGGGAAGGGGATCCATGCATACATTATAAGGCATGAACATCGACTGACGGCATTCCTTGGGACGGCACTGATTGACTTTTATGGCAAGCACGGCCTCTTGAATTACGCCTCCCTCGTCTTCAGATTGATTCAGAGAACGGAGGTCTGTACATGGAATGCATTGATATCGGCGTTAGCATGCAACGGGAAGGAGGTCAAAGCCGTGAACATGTTTGATGAAATGAGAGCTGAAAAGAGACTGTGTCCTAATCACGTTACATTTGTTGCAGTGTTAACGGCCTGTTCTCGAGGCAATCTGGTTGAGTTGGGCTTAGCTTTGTTTCACTCTATCTCGAATGAGTATGGCATTGTTCCATCTATGGAGCATTATGGGTGTCTTGTAGATATCTTGAGCCGTGCTGGGCGACTGAGGGAAGCGTGGGAGTTTGTAAGGAGGATGCCAATGGAGCCTGATGCTTCGGTGTTGGGGGCTCTACTTGGGGCCTGTAGGATTCATGGAAATGCGGAGTTGGGGGTTCAGGTGGGGAAAAAGTTGATGGCGTTGGAGCCTCATCATTCAGGCAGGTATGCAGTTCTGTCGAACATATTTGCAGAGGCTGAGAAATGGGATGAGGCTAATGAGTTGAGAGTGAAGATGGAGAAGGCTGGTGCCAACATTGTTGCAGGCTGTAGTTGGTTGGATTCTGCATATTGTATGCTTTGAAGATAATATTTTGGTAAAACTGCAAAAAAAGAACTAATCATAGAAACTACTCCTAACTATTGGCGATGTAGCGCTAATATTTCTAAGAATTTTATTAAGAAAGAGACTCCTGAAAAACCTGACAAGGGGGTGTTAATACTACACAATTTGAGGTTATATTTGTTAATAAATTTGTTGAGGGGGTATTAGTGCTACATAGCTAATACTACAGGTGTAATTCCTACAACTAATCCTAAGAAAAGAAATTTGAGTAGCTGAACCTCGAGGAATTAGAATGCAAATATAGTGAATTTGAAAGTTAATATCCACACCGTAAGTTCTTTGTAAACTTAAAAGTTGGTTCAAGAAGAAGGATCAGTATTCATGATTCGACCTGCCTTTAGCAATTTTATCTTCATGTTTTAACCTTTTTCAATCCATCTGTTGGGTTTTGGATCTTCCATAACGGGGTTAAATAAGAATGGGATGGATGAAAAATATGTCAAATTGGTGAGTAATTCGTGGTTATTAGATTAGTTACTTGAGAAGTCAATAAACACGAGTAGAACTCAAAAGAGAGAGGAAAAACTTATATTTTAGAGTTTCTATAACGCTTAGACTGTGGAATTGTTATCTATATTCTTGCTATAATAATTCTCATGTAATAATGATTCTCTGGTTGTACGCAGAGTTGTGAATCGCAACAGATTTTTGGGAAGAACGAAACATGTAAGATTCTACTTTTGAACCCGTTTCATTTCATAAGTATAATTATTTGCTTCATCTGTTTGTAATTCAAAGATGATTGGTACAGTAGTAAATGAGCAATCTCAGATTTGTAGCACGAGTGATCCTGTCAACTAGGTTCAGTTGTTTACATATCGGCTTAGTTTGTGAATGTGAACAGAATGTGTCCCCAAAAATGTTGATATGTTCTCGAATATGGATATATAAAATGGAATTTCTTTATATATGGATGCTTATGGGAATCTTATCACAATGATAGGCTCCTGTAAGCCTTCATGAATATTTTGCTTCCATGACTGTGAGATCCCCGACTCCTTCATGCACTTGCAATGAGTGCAACCGTTGCCCACGGAACCTTGCCTGCCTCTCTACTCTCAGGAAGGTTCGCAATGCTGAGAAGCTGAGGAAGTCAAAATTAGCAATACCTTTGATATTGCTATCAATTATCTCTTCCTGGTAGGCCTAACCAATTAAGGCAATGCAAAGAAACTAAAGTCAAAAGAAAGAAATGGAGCACAATTCCCTCTCTCTTGTCTTCCTTCTCCTCCTCATCTCTTTGACATCTCAATCACTTCAAGAACCCACAACAGAATCATCTCCTATCTCTGCTCTGGTTCCTGCTCTCTTTGTGATTGGGGACTCAACTGTCGACTGTGGCACCAACAACCACCTGATCACATTTGCCCGGGCTAACCATCCTCCCTATGGCCGTGACTTTGACACCCACAGTCCAACTGGCCGCTTCTCCAATGGTCGTATCATAGTCGACTTCCTTGGTAATGTTCTTTCATTAATTAAAATTACTTTTTTTGAGCATTTTTTTTTATTCATGATTATGCATGTGCATATGCAATAATATGCAGCACTTCGGCTGGGCCTGCCATTTGTGCCACCGTTCTTGGAGCATAATAGGACAATTGAGAGTATGATTCGTGGTGTCAACTATGCTTCGGCTGCTGCTGGAATCATCTTCTCCAGTGGCTCTGATCTGGTACATACATATGCTAACTTACTCATATAATATTTTTCCTTTCTATGTTTCCCTTTCTAATTTCAAGTTGATTTTCGTTGTTTGAAATCTTTACACTGTTGGAATTTTACCTATTCAATTCCATAAAATTAATAATCCAGATTATAGATATAAAAATAAAAATGGAAAGATTTTACGAGTCTCAGGGAAGACATATAATCACTATGCTAAAGAAGCCTCGTGCGGTCAGTCAAGGTATTTATGTCTAGTAGTGATACAGTTGCTTCTCTACCTATATTCTTTAGTTAGTTAAGCATGTGTTATTAGTTTTGAAATGTCTAAATTTATGGGAAGAATGAAATAGAAATTTGAATTCAAGAATTTTTTCATATGGGAAAGATCTTTGGTTTTTCTTCTTTTTCTTTTATGAACATTAATCAACCAACATTATGGTACTTTAAATCCATTCTAAACATTAATTGTAGTATAATGACCACAACAAATAGTAGTAGGCCAAACTTAATGGTCTAGTTATCCCTTAGGCCAAAAATTAGGGGGAAAAGGTTTGAGAACCGACAATCTGAGGCCCATACTATACCCCATTCCCACTTTGTTCATCTTCGCCCAGCAAGTTTGGGACTGGTTTCGGACAATACTAGCAGGAATGATCTCCCTCTTTCCACAGTCAATTTCGATGATAATTCTCTTCTCTCTGCAGTTTTCGAATGGAAGAGTGAAGTATTGCTAATGGGAAAGATTTGGGAAACGTAATCCAATAATTCTAACTCATTCTCTAATCGATGATGATAAGTTTGACAATGATATGCTAAACGAACAACTTCTCATCTAGACTCGCTTTGAATATGTCATAACACTTAAAGAAATCGAACGACATTTCGGTCACAAAGTGCAAACTTAGCGACTATTGATTTTCTTTCCTTTTTTTGCTCTCGTTCTGTTTTTTTTTTTTTTTTTGCTAAAAAAACAAGGAGAATCTAAAACCCTAGGTTTGAAAGGAGACAAAATTGGGGCTGAATTTTTTTGGAAATATTAGAGTGTGCCCGTAGGAAAAAAATCTAATTCTTTGAATTAGCTTAGGTGTGCTGACGCAAGACGGAGGCTAAATTAGGGTTAGGGTTTTGAAATTATAGTTTTTTCTAGAGGAATTGGGGAAGACGCAGGACGGAGGCTAAATTAGGACTAGGGTTTTGAAATTAGGATTTTTTCTAGAGGAATTGGAGAAGAAATGATAGATTGGGAAAAAAAATTTGGGATTCGAGAATCCACCCAGGCCCACGCCCACTCTCCACGAATCCACGAGAAAAGATTTTGATTTAGCGAATTTCACGCCAGAGATTTCTCAAAAATTTTTCTCAAAATATTATTCATCTCTCAATACTTCATACAACCCCTATATATAGGGAAACCCTAATAAACAGAATCCTAATAAAATTCAAACTCCTAATCAAATCAAATATCTAGTACAATCCAAATCCTAATCAAATCAAATCAAATCAAATTAAATCTAATCAAATCCTGATCTCCATCAATTCTCCCCGGCTTCAAAACATGAACCTCAAGTGAATGACGAAGATGATAACTATCGAGCAAATCCGGGTCGAGCTGCTGGACTTCTTCGGTGCGCAACCAAGTGTAATCTGAATCTGGACGTCCACGCCATCGCACCAAATAACGCTGATATTCACCATCAGCCGTCGAAATAATCTCATCATTCAGAATATCTTCAATCTGATCTTTATGATGCTTACGTGGAGCAGGAGGAGGCGGTGTACGGATGGAAAAATATCGATGTCCTGGCGAAGCAGATGATGGTAGATCTGGAATAACTGCTGGATAGTCAAAATGGAGCACGGTATGGAATCAAAATGGAGCTCATAAGCATTAGAACCAATCATCTTTAGAACTCGGTAAGGACCCATACGTCGAGTATGAAGTTTCTTCAAGGTTCCTGACGGGAACCTCTCTGGACGCACTCTAACCATCACCTCATCATCAACTGTAAGTTCCTGCAATTTTTTGTGCGAGTCTGCTGCAGACTTGTAGTTATTATTACTAATTGCTATTTGCCGACGAATATGATCATGCAAATCATGCAAATGCTGTGCAAAAGACTCGGCTGAGGCACTAGGCCTATCACCTATGGGGAGTGGAAGAAGGTCTATAGGTTTTCTAGGTTTATAACCTGTAACTATCTCAAATAGACTCATCCCAGTAGACCTATTGACTGAACTATTATATGCAAATTTCGCTATAGGCAAAACAAAATCCCACGTCGTTAAATGGTCACCCACTAAACATCGAAGCAAGTCACCTAAGTTACGATTGACAACTTCTGTCTGATCATCTGTCTGCGAATGATAAGCAGTGGAGAACTTTAGCGTGGTACCCATTTTCTTCCAGAAAGTTCGCCAAAAATGACTTGTGAATCGAATATCTCTGTCAGAAATAATTGACTTAGGAAGGCCATGCAAACGAACTATCTCTTTACAGAATAAGTGTGCAACATGTGAGGCATCCAAAGTCTTGTGGCAAGAAATAAAATGTGCTATTTTGGAAAATCTATGCACCATGACTAATATTGCATCATGCTTTCTAAGTGTGCGAGGGAGTCCTAAAATGAAATCCATGCTACGATGCTCCCAAGGTGCAAAGGGTATGGGTAATGGTGTGTAGAGTCCTGTATTCTGCTTCCTACCCTCAGCTATCTGACAAACTCGACAATGAGACACAACTCGCGCAACATCACATTTAATGCTTGGCCAATAAAATCGGTCCTCCAAAAGAATGATAGTTTTATCTCGATCAAAATGACCAGTGATCCCTCCTGCATGCATTTCCCAAATCAGATGATCGTGCAAAGAAGTTTTGGGAATGCATAGACGGGTACCTCGAAATACAAAACCATCAACAATGGTGAAGGCATCTACTATAATAGGAGGATCCTGTATCAGGGATGAATAGATATCACCAAAGTCCCGACAAGTAGGATAGTATTGAATGATATACTCAAATCCGATAACGTTTGCACTCATTGTCTGTAAAGTGCAAAGTTTCCTACTCAATGCATCAGCGGCTTTATTTTCAGTTCCTGCACAGTATTTGAGTACAAAATTGTACTCCTGAATAAACTCAAGCCACTTGATGTGTCGATACCCTACTCTCTTTTGGGAATTGATATAGCATAGAGTTTGATGGTCTGAATATAGAACGAACTCTTTTGGTAGCAAATAGTGACTCCAATGACGCAAACATTGCACTACTGCATAAAACTCTCTGTCATAAATCATAACGCTGTTTCGTCTCATTCAATTTTTCGCTATAAAAGGCGATAGGATGATTTTTTTGGCTCAAAATACCTCCTATACCTACGCCTGATGCGTCACTTGCTACCTCAAAAACCTTCGAAAAATCTGAAAGATGAAGAACCGGAGCAATAGTGAACTTCTCTTTAATCTCTTCGAAAGCATGAGCAGCAGATTTAGTCCATTGAAACTCCCATTTCTTAAGACAATCAGTGATCGGAGCCATGGTGGTACTAAATCCCCTAACAAACCTCCTATAAAATGTGGCCAGACCATGAAAGCTCCTGGCCTCATGGATCGTACGAGAAGGAGACCATTCTCTTATGGCCTTAACTTTGTCAGGATCTTCTGCTACTCCGTTTTTAGAGACGATAAACCCAAGAAATTGAACAGAGCAAGCTAAGAACGCACATTTCTTCAAATTGACAAACAGTTTCTCCTTACGGAGAGTCTCTAAAACCTGTGTCAAATGAGAAAGATATTTTTCTTGGGTTTGACTAAAAACGAGAATGTCATCAAAATAAACAACAACGAACTTGCCTAAGAAAGGATGCAATATCTGGGTCATAACTCTCATAAATGTGCTGGGTGCATTAGATAAACCAAAACGTATGACCAACCATTCATACAATCCGTCCTTAATTTTAAAGGCAGTTTTCCATTCATCACCTTCACGGATATGAATCTGATGATATCCACTTCGAAGATCTATCTTCGAAAATATTTGAGAGTCAGCCATCATATCTAATAAGTCATCAAGTCTAGAAATAGGTAACCTATACTTGACGGTAATTTTGTTGATGGCACGACTGTCAACGCACATCCTCCAGCTACCATCCTTTTTAGGTGTGAGTAGAGGGGGAACGGCACAAGGACTCAAACTCTCTCTAATAAAGTTTTTCCGCAATAACTCATCGACCTGTCTTCTCAACTCAACGTGCTCAACGGGATTCATCCTATAATGAGATAAATTAGGCAAACTGGACCCAGGCACGAAATCAATTGCATGTTGAATGTCCCGAAGGGGAGGGAGTTCATCAGGTAACTCATCGGGCATGATATCTCGAAAATCAGTGAGAATCTGATGAATCTCCGGGTGGTAAATGACAGGTGGACTAGAAGACTCTCCTAAAGCAATTACCGCATACACTAGTCCCTCCTCTAGACTCTCTTTGAGGAACTATAATCGACTTACCAAGTGAAGAGACTTTTTATGTACCTGTCATGTGACTTTTTCGATCTTTGGGCTCTCATCACTAGACTTAGGCAGCGCGGATTTCAAAACAATTTTCTTTCCATTAAATTTGAATGTATATATGTTTGATTTGCCGAAACTCGTCACATCTAAGTCATACAATCATGGCCTACCAAGCAAGATATGTGCAGCGGTCATATCTAACACATCGCACAAAAGCTGGTCCTGATAGCTTGACATCTAGATAGGCACTAGACAACGCTGGGTAATAAATTGAGCAGTTTTATCTACCCATGTTACGTTGTATGGTTGTGGATGGGGTTCAGCCTTGAGGCTCATTTTCTCAACAGCTGTTCTTGAGATTATATTCACACAACTACCCCCGTCAATCATTATGCGATAACTCTTTCCTCCGTGTGTGAAGTATGTGGTGAAAACACTAGATCTACGCCAATCTTCATCTTTCGTTTTAGTGTAAAGACACCTAACGACGCCTAAGTGCACATTTGAAATGACTATTTCCTCATCTGACTCACTAGCGTTTCCCACTGATTCATATACTTCTTCCTCAAGATTATCATCAACACCATTATGTTCTTCTTCTATGAATAAGGCTCTAGTGGGACACTGTGAAGCTTTGTGGCCATACTCGTGACACCTAAAACACTATATGCCTTTCGTGCCCTGTTTAGATGACTCACCCATTACGACTTTACCTTTAAAGTCTTTGTTGTGTTGGGTGTTAGGTCTCTTATTATCTTCAGAAGGGCGTCTGGACTGCTCCCCGGCTTTAGGAGTAAACCTACGGTCAGCAGAAAATTTGAGAGAATGTTCTATATCTTCTGCTAATTGACAAGCTTGAGTAAGAGAACTTATATTTCGAGAATGGATATGCATAGCTCGTTGTATGTCTGCGCGTAGTCCAGAACGAAATATAGATATCGCCTGATATCGGTCCTCTCGCAAATCACACCGAAGTGTCAATTCATCAAATTGAGTCATGTACTCTTGGACCGTCATGCTCCCCTAGCATAAACTGTGCAACCTATCTAAAAGGTGACTCCTAAATGTGACTGGAAGATACTTCTTTTTAAGCAGTGTTCTAAAAATCGTTCTATGCGGGCGCATATGCGCCCGCATATGCGTATGCGGTGTGAAAACGCACCAAGAAGTCATTAATCGCCCTGTCCTTGCGAACAGGGCGATTATGCGCCCTATGCGTCCCTATGCGGACGCATAATCCGCATAGGGCGCATAGGGCGCATGAAGTTTTGTGGGTTAACGGGTTTCGAATTTGTTTTAAAACCCGACCCGACCCGACCCGACCCTACCCGCAACCCATCCCTTTTATTTCCTTCTCGTTTCTTCGCGTCGATCAATCATCCCCAAATTCCCTCGCGACAAAAAACCCTAACGCCCCAAATTCCCTCTCCGATCACCCAATCCCTCCCCTCCGATCGCCTTCGCTCTCGTCAATTGACTGATTGCGAAGGTTTCTCTCGTCGACAACCCTTAAATCCCTTTTTCGTTGTCCCCTTCGCCCAGTCGATCGAGTCGTCAATCGACTGATCGCTCGATTTAGCGCTTTTCCCCTCTGGCCTCCTTCAATCGTGCAGCGGCGAAGAGTTCTCTCTTGATCTTCGTGCCTCCGGCTCCTCTTATCTGCTTCTCCCCTCCAGGGAGCAGTCCTCCCTCCGGCAGCAGTCCCTGACTCCCCCCTCCAGCAGTCTCTTACTCCGGCACGGTAAAAAAAAAATTTCCTTTCTTCTGTAGCTGCTTCATTTTCATTTTTTTGCTTGTTTAATATTATAATTTATATTTTCAATTTTGTACATAATTTTTGTTTAATTTCGGTAGCTGTTTTGCACTTTTGCTTCTTTAATCAGAGAATTAATAGTCTCTAGTTGCATGTATGCTTGTTTAATATCTCTAGCTGCTTTAGCTACTTCAGTTGCATTTATCAGTGAGATTTTGCAGTTTTGAAGATTTTGCAGTTTTGTAGTTTTTGCTGTTCAGCTATTCAGCTGGAATTTGCAATTTTGAATGTTAAGAATCAATGCAATTTTGAAGTTGAATTTTAATTCAGCTGGATTATGCAGTTGCTGGCTAGCTTGCTGAAGTTTGGAATTTTTTTTTTTTTTGAATTATTCCTGTTGTGTTGATTACGTAACAAAGAACAGAGAACTACTATCCAAAGGGAGAATATGTTGTCGGCTAACCATTGAGTTTAATTAACAGAGAACAAGTAAGTAGGCAGGTTAGTGGCACGATGAATTAAGTTTAATTAAGTTTATTTAAATTAACTAACCATTGAGTTATTTTAATTAAGTTTATTTGAATTATTTTAATTAAGTTTAATTAACTGACCACTGAGTTGAATTAATATTATTTGAATATAAGTTAGTAATTTGTTAATTGTATAAGTTTATTGTAGTAGAAATAATATAGGATTATTTGAATTATTTGGTGATTATTTTATGAGTAATATAGCATATAGCCATATAGGATTATTTGAATTATTTGGTGATTATAATATAGGATTATTTGAATTATTTGGTGATTAACTGATTATTCAATAATCAATTAATATTGTTAATTTTATGAATTATTTTTTTGAATGAGAAATAATTATTTTTCTTAATGATGATGTAGGAATTTCTTTAAGGCATATAAGTTTATTTGTATGTCATCATCTATGGCCTCCAATTCAAGTAGTTGTGGACGAGCAAATCCATCGAGTGAGGAAGAAAGTCAGATTCCATTGAAACCACCAGGATCGAATGATATTGGATGGAATTATGGGAGGCTAATAAGAAGAGGATCCTATAATGATGTGAAATGCATCAAATGCAATAAGATTATTAAAGGGGGAATAAACAGATTAAAACAACATATTGCAGGAGTTGGAGGAGAAGTATCTGCATGTGTGCTTGCTACAGATGAAGAGCGGCGCATATGCAGGGAGAATTTGGAAGGAATCAAAAAGAGGAAAGTTGACAAGAAGAAAGCTGATTATGAGCTTCGAGAAGAGGTACAAATATCCATAGAAAGAGAGACAGCAGAACCTGACCTCACTGGAGAACATAGGCCTCGTGTTACTGGTCCACTGAACAAACTAGTGGACGAAGGTAAATGGAAACAGACAGTGATCAATGAAGGAGAGAGAAGAAAGTGGAAGGAGTTGGCGCATGATTATGCGGCCATGTGGGCATACGCTAAAGGAATACCTTTTAACACTTTCGATTGTGAGGAGTTTGATTTGTTTTGCGAGGCTGTTGGTAAGCACGGTCCAGGGTATAAGGGGCCCAGCCAATATCAATTGAGAGTGTCTCTCTTAGACAAGGCATACAAAAAAATTGAAGAAAGTTTGGAGAATCAAAGGAAGCGTGGGATGAATATGGCTGCAGTATTTTGACTGATGGATGGACTGACAGAAAGCATAGGAGTATTATGAATTTATGTGTCCATTCCAAGGGCGGCACATGCTTCATTAAATCCATTGAGGATTCGGCCAATGCACATACTGGTGACTACATATTGAATTGGGTAGAAAATTGCATCAAGGAAGTGGGTGAGAAGCGTGTGTTGCAAGTGGTTACTGATAACCACCCATCCAATATGGCAGCAAAAAATATGTTGAAGGAAAGAAGGCTTAATATATTTTGGACCAGTTGTGCAGCCCACACTATAGATCTCATGTTGGAGAGTATTGATAAGATAGCAAAATACAAAGCGATGATTGAGAAGGCAAGATCAATGACAGTTTTTCTCTATGCGCATCACAGTACTCTGGCTTTGATGCGCTCATTTACAAACATGAGGGAGTTTGTTCGTCCAGGAATCACCAGATTTGCCACCACCTACCTAAGCTTAAGTTGCCTGGTAGACAAAAAATCACAGTTGGCTGCTATGGTGTCTTCAGAAAAGTGGGATAACAACAGATCGTCCAAGACAGAGAAGGGCAAGTCAACTAAATTCACAGTTTATTCTGACTCCTTTTGGAAAGATGTTAAAGAGCTTCTGAAGGTATACACTCCTTTATTTAAATTGATGAGAATTGTAGATGCTGATCGTAGACCTTCAATGGGTTTCGTCTATGGAATGCTGGAAGATGCAAAGGACGAGATCAAAGCTGCTTGCAATCGAAAGGAGTCTGCATTTAGACCAATTATTAATATAATTGAAAAAGAATCCAGGGGCAGACTTGATAGCATATTGCATTTGACGGTATAATATCTTAATCCCTATTATTATTATAGGGATAATAAAGTCCAAGAAAATCCACTAGCAAAAAATGCCGTCATGCATTGCATATGCATATTTTACCCTGAGCATGATATCCAAGATCAGATTGGTTCGTATGAATTTTGTGTCTACAAAGATAAGGGGAGACTTATAGGGAGTGGTATGGCAGAAAGGTACCGAATGAGATTTAATGGCACGGATAATTTCGACCCAGGTAACTTTTATAAATGAAATTTAAAAGAATTTAATATTAAATTATATTCTTTCTAATTATTAACATCTTATTATACGTTGTTTTAATAGCTCATTGGTGGGATTTTTATGGAGGAGATGCACCAAATCTTCGAAAAATAGCAATTAAGATTCTAAACTTGACAAGTAGCTCTTCAGGGTGCGAGAGAAATTTCAGTGTATTTGAAGGGGTAAATACTACTACAATGATTATATATTTTATAATTTTTAATTACATTATTTTCAGAGTTAACACTCTAACCTTCTTTTTTCTCGTGTAAAATCATATATAAATTTATAGATACATACAAAGAAGAGAAACATGCTGGATGCTAAAAGGTTGAATGATCTCGTTTTCGTTCAATTTAACAAAAAAAGGCACAGAAAAGGAATGCGAAGAAGAAGGATGGAGATAGTAAAGATGTGCTGATTGCTTCAGATGATTCCAGAGCTTTGTACTGGAAAGATGAATTTGTTAGAGAAATAGAGAATGATGACGAAGATGAGATCTTTCCTGGTTCCGGCTTAACATGGGATCTTGTTGCTGCGGCAAGTGGAGCTAACGAAGATAGACTCAGAAGGAGTAAAAGGACGCTAAGAAGGAGAGCTGCAGCGGGAATAAGAGCACAAGAGGGTTCATCCAGTGCAGTTGTTGAAGATCTTCCTGAACATGATCAAACTATAGCTGTTTTAGAATAAGAGAGTGATGATGTGAATGACGATGATGATGATAGCTCTGAGGAGGAGTTGGAAAATAATGTTCAATATGAAAATGACAATGAGAAATAGTAGACAATTTGTTGAGAGGGATGAATTATATTTGACAAAAACTTGTATTATTTTTGGAATATGTAAAACTAATTACTTATGTAGTTGACACAAATATGTATTAGTAATGTGTGGATTATTGTTATATGTTCATTTGTACATGCATTGTTCATTTTTATGTGTTGAAGAACTTTCTTATATATCATGTAAATTGATTCTCATTTAATTTTTCTTTTTGATTTGCAGGTGAGCGACGTTTTTCATTCATACATACATGCATCGTGCTTTTTTTTATATTGGGAGTTCAGAGATAAGTCTTTCTAATTCTATCTTTTTAATTTCTTATGTAGAGCCAGTTTATATTCATTTTATATGTTTACGATTATTATTTATAATTTTTTAGAGTTTTATAGTATTAATATATCCAATTTTTTATAATTATTATATTAATATATTAAAATATTAATATTCCGCATAATTCCGCGTAATCCGCATAATCGGCACGTAATCCGATTATGCGTTATGCGGTTCTGGACCGCACGCATACTGAAACCGCATTCTTGAACATTGTTTTTAAGTCTAGTTTTCATGTCATTCCAAGTCTCTATCGCATCCAGATACCTATCATATTCTCTTTCTACCGATATCCAATATATCCTAGCGGGCCCTATCTATCGCATCCGAGCAAATCGTATTTTACGCTCTTCAGGCATATTATACCAATCGAAATAGTAATCCATGTCTACGAGCCAGTCACTAAAGACTTTAGGGTCATGAGTGCCATTGAATGTAGGAGTTTCAACTTTTATCTTACGTGTGATGTCATCTTCAACACGTCTAGCTCTATGAACACTCTCATCTTCATTCCTTTCATCATGATATCTTGGTCCTCTATCGTAATTCCTTTCATTATATTTATTCTTATAAATTTGATCATTTTGTTCTTCCATTTGTCGTTCTAGTGCATCCAATCGTTTATTAATAATTTTAAACTATTCCATTTGTTCAGTGATAGTTTTTAATTGTTTCATCATGATTTCTAACTTCTCATCCACATTACTAGAACTTGAGGTGGTCATTTTACCGTTACGAATAAGCATACAATCAAACAAGCGGATGCAATGCAATTTTCTAGACTCAGTCAAATTCTATATGCGTGCACTATATGATCAAATTTTCTAAGGTTTAGTTTCTAACATGTAAGGAAATGAGTTCTAAAATGTGTGTATGCACTCAAGTAATGAGTTGACAAATAATTATTAGTAATTCTAACTAACAATCTTATGCAGAACACAAAATAATTGTAATTTTTTACTGAAGAAAATTGGTTAGTTTAGAGATTACCCAAATACCGAAGAAATTCGTGCACTTGTAGTGGTCCCTTGGAGTCTTCCGAAATTGGTTCGCCTGCTGAAGAGCCCTAAAATCCTGCCACAATTATTGAAAATAAATCCAGGAATGCAATGCTTCGAATCTGACTCGAATTGGACTCCGAACGGGCTCCAAATCACCACTATTCTCCTTAACGGGTCTACACTGGATCTGTACTTCTGTACTGAACCAAAAGTGGGATGGATCTGGTGCTGCGGGTCGGATCTAAAGCTTGCAGGTTGGATCCGAAAGGAATTCAACCTTCTATTCTCTTAGATGTGGGTTTAAATAAATGGATCTAAATCAGAACCAAGTCAACCCAATAACAAACAAACCCAAAACCCAATAACTTTCTTCTCT
Source organism: Dracaena cambodiana (assembly GCA_036321105.1). NCBI lineage: Eukaryota > Viridiplantae > Streptophyta > Magnoliopsida > Asparagales > Asparagaceae > Dracaena > Dracaena cambodiana. Next base: position 8,421,692 of record JAYEPQ010000013.1, on the reverse strand, counting down.
CGTTCTGCAGGGGCTGGTCTCAACTGCTTAGGCAAAAAGAGGAGCGGCGAAGGCGTTCTGCTTGATGGCTGAGAATGGTGGCTGCGCTGCTGGCGGGGAAGTGAAGAGCGGAGTGGAGTTTGAAGAAGGGCGCAGCTGTACCCTGTACCGAAGGAGGAGCAGGAACGCCGATGGGGAGCTGCTCCCTGTACCACGCCAATGAGGAAGGCGGCGGAGACGCCGAGGTGGCGGGAGAAGGGAAACGAAAACTTGGGTTCGACGAGGTGGCCGGAGTGGAAGTGGAAGGAGGCGTCGTCCTGTGGTTGTGGTTGTCTGCAGGAGGGGGCGGAGGCGGCGTCGAGGTAGCTGGGGTCGACGAGGTGGCCGGAGTGGAAGTGGAAGGTGGGGAGGAGGTTGGAGGATGGTCAGCGAGTGGTGCTGCTGTGGAGGGCAGCGCTGAGGTGGAAGTCGAAGGAGCTGTGGTGTTGCGGAGGCGAAGGAGGACGGGGCGGCAGAGGCGATGCCCCTGAGACGGAGGCGGATGCGGCTAGGAGGAGAGGGCGGCGGTGGGTGAACTGGTGGTACTGGAGGAGAGGGTGGAGTTGTTGGGGAGCGGATCGAGTTCGGGCCTGGGTTGGGGGTTGGGGTTCTGTGTTGGAGATGGTGGCGATAAAAACAGGATGAAGAGAAATTTTGGTCTCTCTGAAATTTTGGTCTCTTTTTTTTTTTTTTGATCTGATCTGATCTGAGTTTTTTTTCTCTCTCTCTCTCTGATCTGATCTGATTTTTTTTTTTCTCTCTCTCTTGCTGGTTGATGGAGGGTGAGGGTGGTTGGGTCAGATGGAGGAGGAGAAAATAAATTTAGGCTCTGATACCAATTTGACGTAGGACGGAGGCTAAATTAGGGTTAGAGTTTTGAAATTAGGGTTTTTTCTAGAGGAATTGGGGAAGACGCAGGACGGAGGCTAAATTACGGTTAGGGTTTTAAAATTAGAATTTTTTCTAGAGGAATTGGGGAAGAAATGATAGATTGGGAAAAAATTTTTGGGATTTGGAAATCCACCCAGGCCCACGCCCACTCTCCACAAATCCACGAAAAAAGATTTTGATTTAGCGAATCCATGCCAGAGATTTCTCAAAAATTTTTCTCAAAATATTATTCATCTCTCAATACTTCATACAACCCCTATATATAGGGAAACCCTAACAAATAGAATCCTAATAAAATTCAAACTCCTAATCAAATCAAATATCTAGTACAATCCAAATCCTAATCAAATCAAATCAAATCTAATCTAATCCTGATCTCCATCATGTGCCCTTAGAAATTCGGGGCGTGCACTTAGAAATTCCTTACCGTATGCATTTCGGACCCATTTGGATCTAGATCTTTAAGCCCATATGATTTCTTCTAGATGTTGGGTCCGGTATACATCCTTATGATAGATGGCTAGATTAAATGATTAGATACAGGTAAGGTGACATAGAGTGGAAGGAAATTAGGATTTGTGATGGAGAATTGTGGAAGAAATTATGGTTTTGGGAATAAATTAGGGGTTTAGATCTTATGTCCAGGCGAATCACATGCTCATGCTCTAATGAATTACTCAAGGAAAAAAATTGAGAAAAACAAATCACATATACTTAATTTTCATAATATCATCTCTCTCTCATAAAATTAAAGTTTTACAAACAATATATAACAACTACGTTAACAAGATAAAAACAACTCTAAACCAATACTTTTGAAATCTTAACTAAATTGTAATATAATATTATCCAATAAATAAATCCCTAATCTAGATAAAGTTGATCTGATCTTGTCTCTATCAATTCTCCTCTGCTTAAAAATATTCACCACTAGTGAATGACAGTAAGAAGAAAGTCATGCAAGTCCAGATGAAGCGAGCAAACTTTACAGTATCTGGTAAACCTTTCCACGAATAAAACATAAGAAAATCGTACACATTGGTAGCCAAGTGTATGCTATTTTATATTCCCATGGTGGTGGCAATAACAATTGTTAAAATCTGTTGTTTCTATAAAAAGTGAAGACTTGGAATGAGAACTGGAGAGGAAAGGAATACATGATCTTAAATTAAGAATTCATATAGCCATATATCTCTGTAACAGATCTATAAGAATTTTCGCTCAGTACCATCTGTCATTGGATTTCTATTGGTATTCATAGTACTATAATTCTCCATAGGCCGAACACTTAATAGAAGGACATTTGTGCGCGGAGTGTCTGTATCATTCATACTTAGAGCACTTTTTGAGCTTAAAAAGAGAATAAACAATTGAAGATAAGATGCGGAGCATATCGTGCGCAAAGAAAAAACTTCAACAAGTCCCAAGTCGGACGAGACTTATAATTGTTAAAGTACTAAGCAGAAGTTTCTTCATCTAACTTCAATTGAATGTAATGTATTTCTGCTCTATAGTGAAAGGAAGTAATGGAATAATTATTCCAGATAACACTCCCAATTTTTATAACCATTATGGTCATGATAATTGTAAAAATATGAGATTGTATCATATATATATATATATATATATATATATATATATATATATATATATATATTCTATTTATTTCAATTCAGTATTAGGGATGTATTTCCACAAAATATGAATCCTAAAATTAACTCCAAAATTTTAGAGGACAAAGTTTAAAAAACAAAACCCATAGAATTGCAACGTCTGACTATAGCTTGAATCCAATGCTATCGAGTTTCAAATGGGTTTCAAATCATTAAAATACCCTTACGTTTTAGAATTGTTAGACTTGACTTACTTGAATTTGATGATTTTGCTATGGTTGTTGATGATTATTGATGTTGAGATTTTCACTAAAGATGATGATGGGTTATTGTTGAGATCATTATTTAAATCTTCTCGAATTTTTTAAATTTTTCCTCTATTTTTACCACTGATTTTTTCACTATTTTTTTTCCTTTTTCTTCTCTATCTGTTTTTTCCTTCTCTTTTATTTTTTTTTCCTTTGTTTTTCACTGTTTTTTTAAAACTTTTTTGATCTAGGTTTTTTCTTTCTTTTCAAAACTAAAATAAAATAAAAATAGGAAGAAGATAGGAGAAGAAAATGGTAGATTTGAGTTCTGATACCAATTTGACATAGAAAGGAAGGGAAATTCAAGTTTGTAGTGGAGAATTGGAGAAGGGAATGAGGTTTTGGGGATAAATTGAAGGTTTGAATTCACATTTAGGTGAGTCACATGCCCACTCTCTCCCGAATCGCTCAAGAGAAAGATTTGGAAAAAAAAAAAAATTACATGCTCTTAATTTTTATAATATAATTTCTCTTTCATAAAATTAGAGCTTTACAAGCAATATATAACAAATACTACGTGTAGCAAGATAAAAACAAATCTAAACAAATATTTTTGAAATCCTAACTAAATTCTAATCCAATCCTATTCAAAACTAAATTTCTAATCTAGATAAACTTGATCTAATTTTGTCTCTATCATGAGGGGTCCAGAATCCATGGTGGCTTTGACTCTCATGTCACATGTAACAAATCCCTCTTTTGAAGATTAAAGAGCCAAATTTTGTACATCCCCATTTCTTGAGGGAACCTCAAATTGATCAAAGTTTTGCCAACCAAACTAGACATCAGAACATCCAATACTGGTTGTAGGGAGAGCTAATATCATTCACAAAAAATAATTATGGATGCTCCAACCACCTCCGGTAGGTCTTACTCTAAGGCAAGGTATCATTAGTATCATAGAGGATATATAGGAGTGTCATTCTAAAGCAGTTTTGAGAGGGTTTGAACAATGACAAGGGAACTTATACTAAAAATCATTTCTAACTCCTCTTGGATGATATACATGTTGATCCGCTCTAGGAGGTCATCCAAAGTTGTTGGCCTGCACTTCCCAATGGAGAGACTTAGGTTCACATTCTCCGCTCAAGGGTGGGTGTAGCCAAAACAATGTCCAGTGAGCAATTTTCTGTTTGAAGTCAGGCATCATTGAATTGCCTTAAGAAGTCCTTAGGGATTGCCTCAAGTTTGCCTGGGATTGAGGATAGAGGCCACAATTTTCTTGGTGTTTTTGCTTGCTGAAAATTGTTGTATGAACACATGCCTGATTTGGTCAACTCCTTGATTGACTCGACAGAAAGGTTGTAGTACAGGCGCATGCTCCTTTATCCAAGGTCATAGAGAAGGCTCGGCACATGATGTCATCAGTCGCTCCTTGCAGATGCATGGCAGCCTGGAAATTGGCAACATGATTATAGGGGTCGCTCATCCCATCTTATATTTGTCTAGATTGGGAAGTTTAACTTAAACTCTCGCTGATGGATCTCTCTACAGATAGGCTCATAGTAGCCAAAGAGCTTGTCGTCGCGGACGGACTGGTGTTCTTTTGGTGTGAGGAGGAAGCTTCGTCATTATGGTGTTCGCCCTTGTTTTTGTTCTCGCCCTATGCTTTGTCCGAGTCATGGGATCGTGAGTGTGAGGTTGATTTTTGCCACCCCATTGTGTTCCTTGAGGACTGCATCATGGAACTGGTCGTCTCAGGTTAACTGGTTTATTTGAATATCAACGAGTATTTTCAAGTGTTCAAGGGTGGCTGGGATGTCCAAATTTTGTTTCTAAGGTGGCATTGGCCTCATGCCCTGGGTCTCCTCGGAAAGATAATGGATTTTGTATTTCTTGGAAATGTGGTTCACCATGGCAGAAGATTTACGTTCCTACAAATGACGCTAAATATTTATATAAAATTCGTCCGACTAGATTGCCTGGATTGAATTAAGCACTAACCAGGTAATAGAGAATGAGAAAGAGAGTAAAAATAGAGATACAATGACAGATAAGTTGTCTTCGATGGTGGGTTGAATCGCCATTGATGGCTAGCTTGCCATTTATGGCGACATCAAATCCTATACCAAAGTATGCACTCATCGATGACAAGGGCTTACCATCATTGGCTAGCCATCGATGGCCAAAAGGTGGTCATTGATAGCCCCCTCTGGAGCCAACATGGAACCTCTTCAATGAAATAACTTTTGACTCCGAAATCTAATTGAGCTAATACAAAAATCATTAAAAAAAAGGCTCAGAGCTCTTCAACTTCTACTAATATATATTTTATAGTTTAGCTTGTATCATAATCAAAATAAGTTTGAAGTCGACATTGTTGCACAGGCTTCAGTTAAACTTGGTTTTACTAAGTTGTTTAGCGCCTACACAGTCCAAACTAATCATAAATCTTGGTTTTACTAAGTTTCAGTCAGTACCACTCAGTTTCAAGGTAATGTGGTTAAGTTTTGGACAAATTTCATTAAGTTGTGGATGACAATCAAATTTTACCGAACTTGCAAGAAAATTCAAAATTAAAGGGAGAAGCTGCTACAACAACAACAACTAAGCCTTTTATCCCAAGTATTTGAGGTAGGCTATAAGAACCAAAAGAGAATCATGTCGGATCGATCATGTTGATAATTCTTCTCCATTCATTCCTATCAAGTAATATGCTCTTATTTTAACCTCTAGAATCCATATCTTTTCGTATCACCTCTATCCATGTTTTCTTCGGCCTTTTCTTCGCTCTTTTAACTTGTCCTACGTTGATAAAGAGAGAAGGCACTGTTAGTCATTAATAATTTCATCTTTCTTTAATTTTTATAATATCCAAATCTTTAAATTATGATATATCATAGTTTGATATATGTTATTGATATTATTACGTATAAGAAAAATTTAACGTTAACCTGTTTGGAGATGGGGTAACCTATGGTTAACAGCCTCCAACTGGGTTTATGTTGTCAAATAGTTTTTTGACTAAGTGGATTAAAATAAGCCCTATTAAGAAATTAGGATATTTAATCCAGTCTAAATGGGGGTTTACTAACATATCTGTATAGACGGGTTAAGAGATATTCCTGGTTATCTCAATGAGATATGTCATTGATTTTCTTGAGGAACATTCTCCAAATGCTTTCATAGAGTTAATTCAGCCTAGATTAAGTTCTCAACTCCCTTTCTGCTAAACCGGGTTTATATGTGGTCTTAACCACTTGCCAAACATAGTGGAAGTTAGCATATTCTTGTTTATTTGGATTAGATATTGTAAAAACTATCGAGTTTTTTAAAGTTCATTTATTTTACTCAACACCTACTTAGCATTAATACTTATATTACATGCTCTTCAGCACTAGACACAGAAAACAATAAAGACGACGAGCATATTTAGTGGTTAGGATACTCAACTTATATGTTTACGTGCAACAAAACTAAAACAAAAATCCGAAACAATACCGTTGAAATTAGTGAGACTTTTTTGAAACAGGGAAACTGACCTTACCCAACAACTCTGGAGGCCGGGGTCCCCATTTAGTTTATCCTAGTCTCAGTTAAAACTACTGTTCAAATCCAGAGAGGCATGGGAGAGAATTATCTTAAGGCTTCCTCACTAAGCACTAGGGTGGCCCACAGAGGGCAAACAAGCGAAAGTTGACGAAACCCTTTTTACAGTGAGGATCTGAAACTGTGTTCTCAAACCTTGCTATGGACTAATAATATTACAAGGGAAGATTCAGCCCTTTAACCACTGTTGACATTAGGAGGTATATTTCCCTATAACAAAAATTATAATTTCTCAATTTGTGTCACGCTTGCTTTTTGCACATGTGCGTATGTGTGTCTGCGCGTGTGCACATGTGTGCATGTGCATGTGTGTTCTTGAGTGTTAACAGATGAATGCGGTTTCAAATAAGCTGTAATATAAACATTTTACAACCTTCCATTTCTTTACATGACTAAAAGAGGACATGTAAGCAGGCTAATGGTTTTTCCTGTTCAGGGAGAGCACATTTCACTGGCAAATCAGATACAGCAGGTGACTGATACGTTTCAGCTGTTTGTGCTGAACTTGGGGGAGGTGGCAGCAGCTGACCTCATCTCTAGGTCCATCTTCTATGTTTCCATCGGGAGCAATGACTTCATACATTATTATTTGAGAAACGAGTTTAATGTACAAGCTCGATACCAGCCACATGAGTTCAACCTGGTTCTTGCAACCACTGTCAAGCAGGAAATCCAGGTCATCTCATCTTTCAATATTACTCCTTTATACTTGATGCCTTGTTTGTTTGTTTGCCACATATCCCCCTCTTTTTTCACATTTTATTGCTTTGATTGCAATAATTTTCTGTCACTCTTTTCCCCAAACAAGTTCATCCGCATTGAGTACTTTACACCAGTAATCTTGGCTGAAGGCTATAATGTGTATAATAAAGAACCATTTGTTTCCAGGTTATCTTAATTAGCCATCCAGAGCTATAAAAGCTTATGCTTACTGATAACAGGCCGACTACTTGTATGATGTGAATGTTTATGGATGAGGACTAAAAGTACTCATGTTATATGATGTTTATTATACACTCAATTTATGGTATTTTGCAACAAAGTTTAATGTAGTTATATTAGTTTTTTACTGTGCAGAATCATGTTTTAACATCGATGGAACATCACTCTTCAAAAATGTATGGAAACTTGGATTAAAGGAAATTTCATGGGTAAATTACAAGTAAAAATTGCAGATTCTTAATTTAAATAATAATGTATGCTCTATTACCATGTAATGCCATATCTGGAGCATGATGGAATTGTGCTGCTGGCTTAAACTATGGAAGTAGTATCCTATTTTAAGTCACCAAGTCTTTTCTAGCAAGTGTTTTGCCAATTTGATTTCCAGAAAATATTGCTACTTTTCTGGAGTTTACATCTTTTTGATAGTTTTGTCGACTAGTACGAATTTAAAATGTCCGGCAGTTCCTTTATTCTAGTTTTCTGTAAGCCCATCTTTTTTGTTTCTGTATAAAGGCTCAAAGTTCTCTATAAGTTGGGAGATATTTTCCTTGATCAATGAAGCTTTTTGATAAGGCTATTTCCCGGAATTGACCTGAAAAACGTTTTAAGTTTCAGAATTTGAATTCCTTTCATGAGCTGCATATTAATGTCATAACTAACTGCAGAACCTGTACAATGCAAATGTTCGAAAGGTGGTTGTTATGGGATTAGCTCCGGTTGGCTGTGCCCCTCACTACCTCTGCCAGAATAGAAGTGTAAGTGGTGAGTGCATTGAGACAATCAACAATGTGATGGTCGATTTCAATAATGCGATGAGAGAAATATTGGACACCCTCAACCGTAACCTGCTTGATGCTACGATCACTTTCTGTGATGCCTTTAACGGTTCAATGGACATATTGGCCAACAGTCGCCATTATGGTGAGGCCCAAACCTGATTTTCCTCCCTGTTCATTTTCTCTTCATATGCTTTTTATCTTAAAAGACAATTTTTTGTATACTTGTGAGCCAGATATATAGTTAGTTATCATCTCTCTCATGTTTATTGCTCCTTATGTGGAATTATTGCATCTATGTCCTTTAAAAGCTCTGACTTATGTAGAACTTTTTCATGAATGTTTTTCCCAGGCAAACTCTGTTTAAATTCAATTTATCTGAGCCTTTTAGTGAAAACTCCATTAAAATTAAACGATGAAACTTGAAATCAGATTGTTCAAGTTCATTGTTTAGACCTCAAATTGTTAGTTTCTAGGGTGATGAGTTACAGTGTTTAACAAATCGTCTCTGAGATTTTAACTTTTTTTTTTCCCCTATCAAGAAACACATCACATAGATAAGTTATATAGTTAGGAAACTAAACTTGCATAATCTAACAAGTCACATTGCATGTGTCCTAAGCCCCAAGTCTTGGTGTCAACCCTTACTTCCGCTTTGGTATGTCTTATAAGTATTTCTATATAAATTTTCTTTATAGTCATTCCAAATTTCTGCGGAGCCTTTATTTTCTAAGTGTTGTCTATACATTCTCAAAATTTATGAATTTATAATATCTCAATTTAATTTGAATAATATTACCTTTTAATTTAATAATACAATATGTACTAAATATTAGTTAGAAAATTTAATTTTAAGCAATTAAACTATGAACATTGGCTGTCCTTGAGAGTTAGTAGTCACTATCCTAAAGAGTAAGAAACTACCTCTCATGCAGACAACCAAAACTTCAAGCTTCCAGGCAGTACAAACTCCAAGGTGGCGACCTCTAGAGGGTAATACGGGTTAAAATGCAAACAAAACTTTTGTCGCCCAACATGATGAATTTTGATATGAATGAGACCTTTTATAAAGAGAGAAAAATTTTCTCTTTAATTCATTTAAGAAATTTCACAAGCCTCCTTCTTATATAGGAGAGGATAGGCATAACGGACTAATGACTTGTTTAAAATCACCCACAAGCCTCCTTATATAGGAGAGGATAGGCATAACGAACTAATGGCTTGTTTAAAATCACCCATTGATCTATATTGTTGGGTTTGTATCTCGCATCCGTTGAGTATTCAGATGTGATAAAGGATCATAAGGAGTCCCAGTTGGACTTGAATTAGATGACCAGAGTTCTAAGTGGATTGGAACACCAATTAGATGGTGATAGTGTTATTCTAGTAGGATTAGGATAGAAACACTATATATATATATATATATATATATATATATATATATATATATATATATATATATATATATATATATATATATATATATATATATATATATATTGTATGTAATACGAGAGAGGTGAGCATGTAATATGAGAGAGGTGAGCAATTGATGAGAGAGATACTTCTGTTATTATGAGAGATGCGAGAGGTAGAAAAATACTTGGATCTCTTCTTGTAACTTATTTTTCTCATAGTGGATATTTCTCTCATTGTTCCTGTGGACATAGGTCGAACTTGGTCGGCTGAACTACGTTAATTCTTATACTTTTTTTTATGTTGTATTGTTTCCTTCATCTATACAATCTCGATGGGGGATTCGATCCCCAACAAGATTGTTAGCAAAAAAAATAAATACCAATGCAACAACCGGCAAAATATAATAGTTAACCAAAAGAAAAATGATAGAGACAGTAAACACACAGATTTACGTGGTTCGGCAATGTGTCTACATCTACGGGGATACGATCGAAAGCTTCCACTATATCAAAAAAGATTACAACTCTCTTCCTCTCAACTACAAGAGAGAAATCAATAAGATCACACCAAAACACAAGATCAAACTCTCATCTCAAAAAGAATATGATGATCTTGTTTCTGCTTTGCTTCAGCCCTATTTTTTTTTGCTTTAGTCGCAACACCTCAAAATTAACTGCTTCAGCCGCAACACCACAAAATCAAAGGAAGCCGCCACCTTTATTTGATCTTGCTTCGACCGAACCTTCTCAGCCAAAAAAAATAGAATTGGCTGCTGCTATATTTTTTGGCCAGAGGGAAATAAAGGTGGCTGCCTTTCTTTTTTGGGTGTTCGGCCGAAGCAAGATCAAATAAAGGTGGCGGCTTCTTTTGATTTTATGGTGTTGCGGCTGAAGCAGTTAAATTTGTGGTGTTGCGACCGAAGCAAAAGAAAATAAGGCTGAAGCAAAGCAGAAGCAAGATCATCGTATTCCTTTTGAGGTGAGGGTTTGATTTTGTATTTTGGTGTGATCTCATTGATTTCTCTCTTGTGGTTGAGAGGAAGAGAGTTGTAATATTTTTTGATATAGTGGAAGGTTTCGATCGTGTCCCCGTGGATGTAAACACATTGCCGAACTACGTAAATCTGTGTGTTTACTGTCTCTATCATTTTTCCTTTCAGTTAACTATTATATTCCCCCGGTTGTTGCATTGGTATTTATTTTTTTCCCAACAAATGATATCAAAGCTATAGTTATGGATCAAGAATCGAGATCGCGAGATGGTGAATCTGATGTCGAGTCGACAAGGAGGTTGACAGAAGTATCAAGGCAAAATACAATAAGAAGAAGAAAAAATAGCCGGATACAACCTGTGATGTATACAACCGGAGGCTCTAGCAATGTGCACTAAAAGGAGTGGCTGATAACTGAGATGGATTCTGAGGCACAGATCGACGACTATGGTTGATCGGAGCGTGGATCAAAAAATCGGTGCTGATTAAGGTGATCCAGGAGTCGAATCCTATAGTTTTCAGCATTCTGGATACAATGGTAGATGCAGATTGGGCAAAATCTACTGTTTAGAGTAGATTTTGTGCAGACCAGCAGTGATCGATGATGATCGAGGGATCAATATTGACCGAGATGATCGATTGTTGATGGTTGATCATACGCTAATGAAGTACGGCGTGGTACTTTATATTGATGGATACAGTTACTTCGTAACATAATAAAGCACATGGTAATATATAATCATCTATCTCTAGAGTTGGTCATAGTTTTTGGATCGAGATGGAGTACGGTGTATTGATCACTTTTGTGTGATGCTCAATATGATAAGTGATTGTGAATACTCAGGAGGTCCAGCTATTTTGACCGAGATGGAGCATGGCGTAGCAATTATGAACGCTTAGTGAAGAGTATAGCGTAGTAATCGTGAGTGTTCAAGAGAGTACGGTTTAGTGATCATGAGTGCTCAAAGGCGAGCATGGTTTAGTAATCATAGAGATGGTGATGATTATACAAATTGTTCCCAGTTGATAAAGTATGGTGATCGTGCGGTGGATGTCTGCGAAGTGGATGGCGAGAACAACGGAGTTTCTCCAATATGCATGGCTTATTGGATACAAGCCAAGGTGGAGATTGTTGGGTTTGTGTATCGCATCCGTTGAGTATTTAGATATGATCAAAAATCACAAAGAGTTTCAGTTGGACTTGGGTTAAAAGGCTAGAGTTTTAATTGGATTGGAACACCAATTAGATGGTGATAGTGCTATTATAATAGGATTAGAATAGAAACACTATATATATATATCTCTTGTATGTGATACGAGAGAGGTGAGCAATTGATGAGAGATATATTTATGTTATTATGAGAGATGTGAGAGATAGAGAGATACTTGAATCTCTTCTTGTAACATATTTATTTCATAATGGATATTTTTCTCGTTATTCCCGTGGACATAGGTCGAACTTGGTTGGCCGAACCACGTTAATTCGTGTGTTCTTTTTGTGTTACGTTATTTCCTTCGTCTATGCAATCTCGATGGGAGATTCGATCCCCAACATATGTAGCGTTTGATATTAAACTCCATCATTTTATTCATAATATTAATCCAATTTTAAATGACAGTTACAATTTTTTAATGAAAATTAAATACTCTTTTGAAAATAATTTTTCTTTATTGCTATTAATATTTCTAAAAATATCTTTCCAAGAAACCGATTTTAAAAATTCTACTAGATGACAAACATAAGATATTGATTTGTTGTCGGGCAATAGAATACAAAGAATTCGGTGCAGGTAACTTCTATCTTTGAATCTTCACTCAATGACGTCTGTCGCAACCTATGAACATAATGGATAAGGCCTTAATTTAAGCCCTTTTAGTCAGATATTGACAAATGCATACCCAATAAACTTTGTTCATGGGGATAGCAGTTGAGCGTTATATGTCCATGCTCACAATAGTTTCTTGAGAGTTACTAGGGATCAACCAGTGTCCCATAATTGTGGGCTTCACGATTGCTCTCATATAAGTAAGTTCTTAAAAAAATACATATGAACAAATACCTTGTATATTAATATCTTTTTACTTATTAAGTGTTTAAGAATCATCCTTGCAATTCATATCATATGAGCATTGCCATCATAGGCATATAATTTGATAGTACAATAGTACATCTCCACCCGAGGATCTCCTCCAACGAGATAGAGAAATATTCTCATAAAATCAAAGCCCCACATTAGGCATTAATCTAGTTTGTTTCTACCCCACTGAACCTTATTCATAAGAACAGTTCTTCAGTCAGATAGGTTTGATTCCTACTATTGGTAAAAAAATTTATGGGCTTAACCATATCCTCTCGAATGAATTTAGGACTGCACTCTTCGATAGACCCCTTGTCAAGTGGCCAAAGATATCTCTGACTTTACAAAGTCTAAAGTCACATATTTACATATTAGATTCTTAACAGGCTGGACCCTAATTTGAAACTGTCTATTAACTTTCTATTTGTAAATTTCTACTTAAGTAATTCTATTACAGCTTTGGAATCACTGTGAATGGGTAATGTTGGGAACAACTTCTATATTATAAGTATATCAACAATTAAGTTTCTTATCCATTTCGCTTCAGCATAAGTTGTACTTAAAATTATTAATTCAGCCTCCATTGAGTTTCTTGAAATTATTGCATGTTTATTAGATCTCAAAAATATAGCTCCTCCGTATATAAATATGTATCCACTAGTGGATTTTATATTATTCGAATCCATTATCCAGTTTTCATTATTGTATCCTTCAACTATATCTGGATAACCATTTAAATATCCTTTCTAGGGTATGCTCTTTAATAGGATTACTAGTATATCTACTTAGCTTAACTACTGCAAATGCTATGTTAGGTCTTATCCTGTTTGAAATATAGAGGAGTGATCCGATCAATTGAGACTATCACTCGAGTTCTTTTTTAATATGATATTTGAGTTATGCAGGCTGTGCTTGGATACCAGAAGCAAAGTGTTTTGGGGTACTTCTAAAGTGTGTATTTTAGAGTATTTTGGTAGTATATGTTTTGGAGTGTTTTGATCATGAATTTTAGAGTGTTTAAATTTGCACTTAAGAGTTTAGTTTTCTCATGGGTTTTGAAGAGTTTCATAAACATGTAAAGACAAATATACCTAATTAGGAAAAAGGAATGTATGTGGCAAAGAGTTGGAAAAAGAAAAAGAAATGATATTTTTGGATAAATAATTTAGAACACTCTAAAACACTTTGATTTGGAGTGTTCTAAAAAAAACCCGAGGCTGTGCTTGGACCTCAAAATCAAAGTGTTTTGGGGCATTTTGAAAGTGTGTATTTTGGAGTATTATGTTGCTATGTATTTTTGAGTTTTTTGATTATTGATTTTGGAATATTTATGATTGTACTTGAAAGTTCAGTTTTCTCCGAGATTTTGGTAGGTTTCATAAACATGTAAAGACAAATATACCCAATTAGGAAAATGAAATGTATGTGGTAGAGAGTTGGAAAAAGGAAAAGAAATGATTTTTTTGGATAAATAATTTAGAACACTCTAAAATACTCCGATTTGGAGTGCTCTAAAAAACACCCCAAAACACATATTTAGGTGTTTTGGGGTGTTCTAAAAATACTTCAAAACGCTTGTCCAGAAACTCAAAAACAAGTATTCTCATGAACATTTCATAACACATATCTTCAAAACACCCCAAAACACTTCAAAACTAATTTCTCAAGTATAGCTCAAAACACATATTAAGGTGTTTTGTGGTGTTCTAGAAACACTTTAAAACAATTGCCCAAAAATTTAGAAGTATTATCATGAGCACTTTATAACACATCCCTCCAAAACATTCCAAAACATTTGCATCGCTTAAAGGTTTACAATTGTAATAGTTAGATTTCTTCAATATTTTCTTTATCGGAGGAGATGAATTTAGATCTGTACCTTTAGGTATTGACGTATTAGATGTGTTTTTTTCTATTAAGAGATTTTATGAGATAATAATTCTAAGTTACTTATCTAATATCTCATTTGATTTTGCCACCTTTTAATATTTTAAACCATTAAATTTTTCCAGTTTTCCACTTTTAATCTCATTAAAAGTCATTTAGAACCTTAAGAATTTCAATATCTTTTCTAATTATGGTCTGTGGGATAGCAAGAATAATAGTTAAATTTTTGTATTATGTGAAAAATTAAATTTGACAAATTAAAATTATTGATTTATTAAGTATTTCTACGTCAAAATCACAATATCACTAAACTAAAAGTTACTTAGAACTGTTTGGTTAAGAATGTATAAATATGTTGAAAGGCTTTATGTGCTTTTGCATATTTCTAATTATACAGTCAATTGTATCTTGGTGTTTGACTACTATACTACATTCCTTTGACACCAAATAAGTCAAATAAATTAAAATTTGACTCTTCATGATATGTCAATTGCTAATATTTATTTAACAATAAAAAAAAATTACTTGAATAAAGTCCAATATATAAATGAACATTAAATATATATTACAAGATATTTATTTAAAGTTTAAAGGTGTAATTAATAAGTAAATTCAAATCGCAAGGCAGTAGTTAACATAAGAATACATTTCGAAATTTAAATGAGTAATTAATGCAAATTTAAATTTTAATTTAAATAATGTTTAGAGTAATAATTATATTAAATTAATACAAGAATAAAGTTCAATATATAAATGAATATTAAATATCAAAATGAATAGACGCAATAAATATTTTTAATACTACAGAATTAATTATTAAATTTTGAATTTTAAGTCTAAATAATAATTACAGCAATGATATTTATTTAAAGTTTAAAGGTGTAATTAATATGAAAATTCAAATCGCAAGGCAGTAGTTAACATAAGAATAAATTTCGTAATTTAAATGAGTAATTAATGCAAATTTAAATTTTAATTTAAATAATGTTTAGAATAATAATTATATTAAAAATTTAAAGAAACAATTAATGACTAGATAAAATATTTAAGTTAACAATTAATTTAGAAATGAGTTGATGCAGCAAACAATATTAACTAATTATAAGAATAAAAATTAAATTTGGTTTTTAAGTAACAACTGTTGTAATAATTGTTGTTTGAAAATTTAAATTTAATGGAAATTAAAGCTTAGCAATTAAGATATGATAAATCTAACTCTTTTAGTTTGTTATCAAAATTTAACTTTAATAGAAATTAAAGTTTAGCCATTAAGAAATGATAAATCTAACTCATTTAGGTTATGATCTCCAAATTCTCAAAATTTATAAATTTATAATATTTCAGTTTATTTTTAAGAATATTACCTTTGAACAATTGTAAATAATTCACTACGTGTTAAATATAATTTAGAATTTGTTTTTAATATATTAAACTATAAGCAGTAAAGAAAAGGTAGAATAACTGAGGAAACTTTTTTTTTTCCCCCTTTTAATCATCTAAAAACATTCACTAGGCTCCTTCTTATATACAAGGGAGGATATAGCTAAAGAAATATAATTTGTTTAAAATCACCCATTAATCTATGTAACACTTGAAATTAAACTCCGATCTGGATTCATAATATTAATCAAAATTGAAATACCCGTTAAAATTTTTAAATGAAAATTAAATACTCTTTTGAAAACAGTTTTTTCTTTATTCCCGTTATTATTTCTAACACTAATTCCTGCTTTTGGACATTCCATTCGATGAAATGAAAGATGGCAATTTTCTTTTTCTTCTCCTTCTTTGCTTACTGGAATAGTTGGTTAATGGTCGGTTCACTAACTGAACAAATGATTCTAAGCCCTTCATTCTTTACTATTTTCTATTGCGGTCACATGGTTTCTGCAGGCTTCGAGACCACTACGAATGCTTGTTGCGGGTTTGGTGACTATGGAGGTGCCGCGACGTGTTTGTTACCATTCATGGCTTGCAGCAATGCTTCGACCCATGTGTGGTGGGATGAATTCCATCCGACTGAGGCAGTCAACAGGATACTTGCTGATAATGTATGGTCTGGCATGCACACCAATATGTGTTCACCCGTAAATTTGGAAGACATGATAGGATTACGTTAATAAATGTTATTATTATTATTTTTTTTTTATCTAGATGTTAGAAAGTTTGATTACTTAATAGAAACACTCTAAGCAGTGATTGACAGATTTTTTATGTTCTCATAACAAATGTATCTTTTGCTCTCCCTCTCTCTCTCTCTTTTTTTTTTTTTTGGGCGAGTAACGAACTTTTTCTTTGAGATGATGAATCTTTACCCTTTTCGCATGTTTTAGTACCAACATGCATTATTATATTTGCTAATATGAAGTGTTCCATATGATTATTAAGTACTCAAATTTGTTATTTCTTAATAATTATCAGAAAATTTTCCTCCTAGGGATGTTCTTTTCTCATGTTTTCTCTAAATAAAGATGCTGTGATGGGCCAAAAAAAAGGTAATGAAATGAAAGCTAGTGCTATATTTTTCTTTTTTGTTTACTGCATATTGATTTATCTTGGTTTAAAGAGAAATTGATTTGCAGAATAAGAAATAAATAATATATCAAATCGATATTGCATATTTAAGTAGAGTTGGTGTTTCCATATCAATTAAATGATGGTTCGAAAATTAGGTCTTAATTATGTCAACTATGGCTGCCATTTAGTACCCTTTAACTGATGCACATAGAACTCCTAATTCCAAGGAAAAGAATTTCCATATATATCATTTCATAGACATTCTTTTTTCATGTTTAAAAGCATTAATCCATAATAAAATAACATATTTGATGAAGAATTGCTTAATTAAGAAAGAACAGAATGCAGCTTACATAACTAGGTAGAACCTTTCAAAATTTAATGGACGCTGCCTCGGCGTTGGTCCGTCCATCTTTGTGCTTTTTATGAGCAATGGAAACAAAATGGCGACAACCACATTTTTTATTTTTTTTTATTTTTATAATAAGACTATAACCTGATTAATTTTTCTAGATGATATTATTACTGAGAATTGAACTTGGAATCATTATTTTCAGTGTCTAGATTATTACTGACTGGAATATCCCGTTTCATAGTCGAATTTATTATTACCTAAGGTTCATATTAAAGTTTATAGAGTTCATTGAAGATGATTGCTTTTACAATTAAAATTTGTAAAATTCTTGTTGTAATTGGACCGCACTTGAAGCATGCTAATGCGGAACTAGCTAGTACCTTCAACTATGCTGTGCTCATATTGGTTCTCATCCACAAATACCTTCGCATCAATCTTCCAACTGAGCATGACTCCAACGGTATTATCATTTCCTTAGATAAAACTTCATAGTTAACAAAAGAATTTGTAGAGACAACTAAAGAAAGAAAAAGTATTGTAACCTCCCAAAATGCATCCAAAAAGTTTTGGCGATATATTTCATTCCTGAATAAGACATTACGGGTGGATACTCCAAAAGCGAGTATACGAGGCACTTTGTAACAGATAACCATGCAATCACAATACACAAAACAAGAAGAAATTACACTACTACAATTAGGGATGGTAATGAAATCGTCAACGGGCCAAATTTTAACCTTCCCTATACAAATTTTTGAATTAGAAAAATAATTTTTTTTTTCATTTTAATTCAAAATTTTGCATAGGACGGACCAAAAATTGATCTATAGATGCGTCCATTACCATCCATAACTACAACCTATAAACTTCACATTGCATTATCTAAAATAATTTTGGAAAAAATTACAGTATAGTGCTTACAAGGAACACTGCACACAATAAATTTTTATTGCAACAAAAAAAGGATAACTTGTTGAACTACTAGAATAAAAGTTAAGGCCAGTTCAGCTACTACAAGAAATGAGATGATTGCATTGGGAAAGGAAGTCTTCGAACATCTATTGAGGGTTGTCTTACTCTAAAAAAGTAGAATCTTCAGCTGGTGGGTCCATATTGAAGTACCTGAGTGTGTGGAGGTAATCCAAGAGTCACATGTGACAAGAAATTAATCGAGTCCTTGATAGAAATCAATAAGGAAAAATAGAAAAGAGTTACATATATATAAAAGCTGGAAATTCATGAATCTAAAGAAAATACAAGTATGCAATGGGTGACACTATGATTGTGATAAATGGAATAACACGATAAATAATCATGTATGTCCATGCAAGATAAGGCACCAATGTCATATGTAATGAGATATAAAATGGACATGTAAATTAAATCCATGCAAGTGTGGTTAAGACGTATGGTGATCCACATGTATCCTAAATACTTGAGCGAACCAGAAAAAGTTCCTGTTAAGTATAACATGGCAACACCATACTAAGTATTTAATCCTTATGCAATACTAAGTTAATACTTAATGAAACTGATTAGTAGAGAAGTTTGCTTGTTATGAGAGTAGAAGCCAGGATTAAGATATTGTAACGGCAAAAGCTGTAGATTTATGTTGTAGCTAAAATCAGAATATCATTGTCACAGTCTTAATTGGAATATTATTGTCACAATATAATTGTCACGACTGTATTCCGGAATAACAGTAACACAAGACTATGTTGATTGATAAAACTTTCATTCCTGTAAGGCATTGACGAATCCAACTTTTAGTTCCCCATAAAACCTAGTTATCTTATTAATATGTATATATTTAAGAGTCAAGTAACATTAGGCTATAGGCGGCATCATGCAGGGACAGTATCATGATAATATAGCACACAAGTCAAGTCATGTCCGAATACGGAATATTTCATTAAGCTAAGATCAAGTATATACCGGGGCAAAGCAAGAGGTATACCTGTGATAAAACGCATATACATAACACAAAGTTAGAAAGACAATCATCATACAAGTAAAATACTATGACACCATATGATCGGATTAACATATCGTATAATGATTAGTCAAGTCAAATGTAACCATTCACATCAAATCTGAAGGGTTAACAATTATTAAGTAAATCATTAATCAAGTAAGAGAAATAAATAAAAATCAATAAATCATGCAATTAGGAAATATAGTATATTTCAAGTGAATAAGCTTGGGTTAAATTTCCATGAAGGATTAGCGAGGAGGGTAGAGTTGCAAGGAAGAGGATTGACGAGGTAGAGTTATCGATGGATATCAAAATTGCAAAGATAAATTCAGTTGGCATAATTGACAAAGATAAGTAGTGTTGGAAGGAATTAGTAGCGCTGGCTGAGATTAGTAGTGTTGGCGAGGATGAGTATGATTAACGGGGATGAGTGGTGTTGGCAGAGATTAGTAGACTTGGCAAAGTTTGAGTGATTAGGCAAGAGTCAAATAATCAAAATAATATGCAAAATATGCAAATAAAATCGACAAAGAGTTCATAGGCAGGCCCACGGTTAGATGAAGCTCACAATAGGAATGACAAGCCATTATGAGTTTTAGCAACTCCGTTATTATTTAGTCACTTGCAATTACTGAGACAATGAATAATTCTTATGCTTTTATACAATTAGTATTACAAAAAGAAATGTGAACGAGAGCTGTATGAGATTGAATTCCCTTTTGAACAAACCTACGACGGGTTCAATCGATGTATAGGATCAAAAGAGATGCATGAGTTTACTAAACATGTGTAACTACGTTAAACCGATATATATAATTTATTTATTATTTTATGTGTAATTGTTTTAATATATTTGAATAAACAAATATAATCGTGTATAATTTTAAATTTGATTTATTAAATTTGATTTTTAAATATTATTATTTCAATGCCATACAATATTTTCTTGTATTTTTCTAAAGTCCATAAAATATTTTTCTAAATAGTTAAGCCATTTTCATAAAAGTCCATGGTTTATTTTTTTAAAAAAAATATTTTTATTATTTATCGAGCCAAGCCCATTTCTTGACCCATAACCCAAAAACCTTTTTTTATGCAATGAAAATAAAAATGTTTTTATCATGATTTGAAACAAATACCAACTCCCATAGATTAGTTTTAGACTAACAAAACAAGAAATTACTATGTTACAAGATAGAATATTAATTAACTTAAGGTTTTCCTAATATATCAGTCTTTTCAACTCCCATAAACTCCTCTCCCTACTTCCAATCCTTAATTCCCTATCTTTCAATTCGTCATTTTACCACAATTATCACATGCTTAATTTTCTTTCTCAAATTCAATTCCTCCACCTTAATACAACCTTTCATCACTAAATTACATGTCTTTTATCCTTTCAAATCTAAATTTAATCCCCATTAACTCCACTAATCTCTTCTTCTAATTCTTCGTTCTTACCCTTTTTAAACTTCTCTAACCTCCATACATTTTCCTTGAAATTATCTCCTAAAACTCTCCATACAACTCCCAATTTTCTTCCATACCTTCTCGCTGCCCTCCGCCATGCCGCTATAGGCCACCGATCATTGGAGTATTGTCGATCACTAGATCACTGTTGACCACTGGAGGAGCCACTCTGTGAGTCCCTCTCTGCTCCTCGGACATGCACCGTCTCACCAGCAACCACTGTAGCTACCAACAGTCATCGCCGATAGCGACCATCACCGCCAACAATACCTCTGATTGACCGACCGGAGTCCCAATCGAGCTGGCCTCCTCCTTACATTGTGTCGATGCCACTTTACTACAAAACTGCCACATAACTCCTCCTCCTTCTCCCTTGGAGTCCATCAAGAAGTAGGATCTACCTCTCTTCTTTACTAAGCTTATATCTTATTGGATTTACGTAGATAGCAACTAAGAATCTAATTAAAATCTACATCATTTTATCTTATAAAACCAATAAGATGACTATTCTATTCACTTGTTTGTTTCAAACCCAATAACCTTTATAACTAAAATTGGAATTCTTGTATGCCTTTAAAATTCAAAAAAATATCTCTAACATCACAAAAACCGTGTATAACTATTTTTTTAAAAAATTCTTTTTAATAATTTCCTCTATAGATACTGATTTTCATCATAAGCTTGAGTGAGAACTTATTTGAAAAATGCATTTTTCGGTAAGGAGAGTTCGTTCTCGAACTCATATTTTGATACACTATTCCTATTGAATAAGTTATGTTCCATTTTATTAAATAGAGTTGTTTATTAATGTCATGATATAAACTATTGTTTCATTAGAAAAGAATTGTTTAAATAAAGTTATTTCTTATTTTCAAAAATTTTCTTTATCCTAATTTTCATTAATTTGAATTCCACATTAGAATGTTTAAATCAATAAGTGTTATTAAATATATAAAATTTGGTAATTCTACAAACTTTATTCAAACTGACTAATTAATAATTATAAATAGTAAATCGGAATGCTAATTTATAGTAAAAATTATTGCAATATTATGTGTCAATAGTGTCAAGGAAAAAGTTACAAAAGAAAGTCGTGCATAACTAAGGAATATAATTAGACGTAAGACCTTCCATTTTCTTACTTTTACTTGGCTATAGGTTATTCTGATATGCTTCCAAAATTCCTGAATTAGTGGCTGAATTCCAATAACATGTTATGATGAAAACTTTTTCTTGTTATGATGAATTAGTGCCTGAATTCCAATAACATGTTATGATGAATCAGTGGCTGAATTCCAATAACATGTTATGATGAAAACTTTTTCTTGAACTTCACCTGACCATAATGGTTTTGAACTAGTCTTGAGCCCAAGCTAAATCAGAATCTTACTTGGTTGGAAATGTATGATACTAGACTTGACACACTCTTGATAACTACAAACAATACTGCAATGGAGGACATACTAATTGATATGATTTAGTATATTTCAGTTGTACTGTCAAGTTGTACAACTAAATTTTGTACATACTATAGATGCATGGTGATTCGTTGAATTGCATCAAAATATTATTGTTATTGTTGTGCAAGCTTGGGTCAGCTCTAGACATCATGTAACCTTTTTTTAGGTCCGTATAGGATACAATTGAAATATGGATATAGTATTAGTTAGATTCTCTAATAATGTATGACATACTAGAATGCTATACTTGACATATAAACTTAAGCATAATTGTAGATAGAATAACTATTAACAAATGTTTAGTTAATATAGTAACTTTTGTTTTTATATTTAAGTCCATATACATCAATAATTTCCTATTATATACATGTATGATAATTTCGGTTTAATCCTTAATATTTTTTCTACCTATTTTATTCTTGTATTAATATTTTTATCATGAACTAACGATCTGGACATGCATGTCCAGATTTTGATATAGATCCGGTGGTGTAAATTGAAGATATGAAGCAATATATGGAGTAATAGAAACCAATGGATGGATGATCGTTCTTTCCTTTTCATTGTTCTACTTATTAATTGCTTCCACTTTTGAAATGTTATCCTTTATACTAAGTTATTTCTCTACTTTTTTTTTCTTCATTATCTATTTTAATCCAATTTTTCCCATTGAATAAAAGTTTTATTTTTCATTAAGATATTATTATGATATGTGGTAATGATTGATATTATACTCAAGCTTGGCATATTTTCACGAATATATTGCTGAATGACTCAACTATCCAGTGTTTTGGATAGTGGGACATTGCAAGGTAGTCTTAGAGCCTGGGTTTCGCAACTCAATTCAAGTGATTTGAATCCTAGTACAAAACTTCGCCACATATATACACCACACGTATTGACTTTTTTGTGTTGCAATCCTTTGGCCCATTCAATCTCTTATTTGTTCCTAATAGATGATTTTCTAAAATTTTTATCCAAAATAAGAACTAAATATTTACCTTTTGGCATCTGTTCTTATTTTTGAAATATAATTTCTATAGGCCATCCTTGAATCCTATTTTTTAGAAAAATTGGTTTGTCTATTTTGTGGATCAAGCTCAAACTCAATTAACGAGACAGTGAAGAGCTGCCCAAAGAAAAAAGGGATTGACCATGACATAGACTTATGTACCCTTCTTGAAATTTCGATGACGAAATTTCTCTAAGGGGGTAGGATGTAACTACACTAAGACGATATCATATTTATTTAATAATTATTTATTATTATTTTTTGTGTGATTATTTTATTATATTTTAATAATTAAATATAATCAAGTATAGTTTTAAATTAGATTTATCAAATTATTATTTTAAATATTACTATTTTAACACTATACAATATTTTCATTTAGGGTTAATTACACTCAGTCCCCTGTAGTATGAAGTGTGTATAACTTAATTAGCAATCCTAAAGTTTAAAACTCTCACTTAGACTCTCTAGACCGCAAAAAAAAAACTGACAGGAAAGCTCGGAAAACACAGACGAAGATATTTTTTCTGCGGTTCAGGGAGTCTAAATGAGAGTAAAAAACTTTAGGGGTGATAAGTTATACACTTCCATACTACATGAGGTCTGAGTGTAATTAACCCTTTCTTTTATTTCCTAATAAGTCTATTAACTATTTTACATTAATATTTAAGTAATTTCCATAAGAGTCCATGATTTATTTTTAAATGATAATGATAATAATAATAATAATAATATTATTATTATTATTATTATTATTATTATTATTATTAACAACAACAACAATCATTATTACTACTACTATTATTATTATTGAGCTAAGCCCATTTCTTGGCTCATAACCCAAAATTTCTTTTAATGCAAGAAAAATAAGAGTGTTTTTACAATAATTTGAATCCAAGGCCAACTCCTACAGAGATTAGCTCTAGACCAATAAGACAAAAATCACCATGTCATAAGATAGAATATCAATTAATTTTTTTAATGTATTACTCTTTTCAACTTCCATCAATTCCTCACCCTCCGTCCATTCCTTAAGTTCCTCTTTTTTGATTCCTCATTTGACTACAGTTATCACATGTTTAATTTTCTTTCTCAAATTCAATTCCTCCATTTTAATGCACCCATTCATCACTAATGTTTTTTTCCTTTCAAATCTAAATTTAATCCCTATTAAATATCACTCTGATTTTTCAGTCTAATTCTACTTAAACCTCTCTAACCTCCATATATTTTCTATTAAAACTATCTCCTAAATCTCTTCTTATAACTCCCATTTTTTTTTCACACCTCTCTCTCCCTTCCCTCCACTAGCCATGACAAGTTGACTATTAGAGCGCCGCTGACCATGGAACGCTATCGACCATCGGATTGCTATCAACCACTAGAGGAGCCACTCTGCAAGTCCCTCTTTGCTGCCCAGGCCACACCATGCCACCAACAATCACCAAAGCTTCCAACAACCACCTTCAATAGCAACCGTTGCTGCCAACAGCACCTTCGATCAACTGACCAGAGTACCGACTGAGCTCACCACATCCTTGCACCGTGCCGATGCCACCCTTATTATGGTATGCCACCTAACTCCTCCTCCTCCTCCTCCTCCTCCCTTGAAATACATCAAGAGATAAGATCTATCTCTTTTTCTTAATGAGCTCATACCTTATTGGATCTAGGTAGATAACTCTCTAAAAATCTAATTAAAATTTATATATTTTCATCTTATAGATCCAATGAGATGACTATCATATTCATTTGTTTGTTTCAAACCTAATAGCCTTTATAACTAAAATTGGACTTCTTGAATGGCTTTAAAATTCAAAAAAAAAAGTATCCATAATATCCCAAAATCCATGCATAACTATTTTTAATATTTTTATAATGACTTGTTATATAGATATTGATTTTAATCAGAAACTTGAGTGTGAACTTATTTGAAGAACGTATTTTCAGGCTAAGATGAGTTCATATTCGAACTCACGTTTTTATGCACTATTCCTATTATATAAGAAAAAGTTATATTTCCATTTCATTAATAGAATTGTTTATGTATGTCATGGTATAAATTATTGTTTCATTAGAAAAGAGCTATTTAAATTAAATTACTTTATATTTCCAAAATTTTGCTTTATCCTTATTTTCATTATTTTGAATTCCTGATTTATACATGTTCATATCATTAATTATTATTTAATGCATTAAATTCGGTCCACAAACTTAATTCAAATGACAAATATGTTATAAATCTGCTAATTAATAATTATAAATAGTAAATAGGAATGCTAATTAGTAATAATGATTGTAATATTATGTGGCACCATGTCTAGGAAAAGGTTCCAAGAAAAAATGGTTACATAATTAAATAGCGTGTTTGCATGGAAAACCTCAAACTTCCGTGCTATTA
The DNA here is from genome assembly GCA_036321105.1 of Dracaena cambodiana. Lineage (NCBI taxonomy): Eukaryota > Viridiplantae > Streptophyta > Magnoliopsida > Asparagales > Asparagaceae > Dracaena > Dracaena cambodiana. Next base: position 8,396,027 of record JAYEPQ010000013.1, on the reverse strand, counting down.
CCTGGCCATAGATCATTATGATATATAGTCAAAAAATTCATGAATAAGTGGTTGAAATTCCGATAATATGTTAGAACAAAAATTTCTTCCTAAACCTCACTTGGCTATAATGAACTTGAACTAGTTTTGAATCCAAACTGAATCAGAATTGGACTTGATTAAATATATATTGCACTGGACTTGACATAATTTTGATAATTGTAAATAATAAAGAATTGGGGGACATACTAATTGATATGAATTAATGTGTTTTGGCTATATTGCCAAGTTGTACAACTGATTTTTGCACATACTAGGGGTGTGCGGTGATTTGCTGGATTGCATTAAAATATTACTATCACTATTGTGCAGACCCGGGTCAACTCCAAGCATCATGTGACCACTTTTCGAGGTCCATATGAGATGCAATTGAAACACGGATATAATATATTTAGATTCTCTAATAATATATGACACACGAGGCCACTATATTTGACATATAAACTAGAGCATAATTGTAAAAAGAATATAACTACTAACAAGTGTTTAGTTAGTAGATTAACTTTCTTTTTTATATTTAAGTCCATGTACATCAATAATTTCCTATTTTATTCATGTATGATAATTTCAGTTATTACTATTTTGTTCATGTATAATTATTTTAGTTTAATAACTTAATATTTTTTTTTTACCTATTTTATTCTTATATTAATATTTTTTATTGTGATCTAACGATTTGGGTATGCATGCTCATTTTTTGGGATAGATTCGATAGAACAAATTGAAGATATTAACCAATACATGGAGTAAAAAAAAGCCAGATTCTTTTCTTTTCAGTATTGTACTTATTAGTTTAGATTGCTTCCATTTTTGAAGTGTCATCCTTTGTTTTTAGTTATTTCTCTATTTTTATTTTCTTCATTATCTATTGTAATCTAGTTTTGCCCATTGAATAAAAGTTCTATTTTCTATTAAAATGTTATTGTGTTATGTGGGATGATTGATAGATATTGTCCTAAACTTAACATATTTTTACGAATATATCGCCGAACAACTCAGCTATCTAGTATTCCAAATAGTGGGACGTTACAACATGATGCAAGAATCTTGTTTTGTGTAGGAACTCCAAATTCAACCTATGATTTAATTAGGATAAAGTGTTAGAATGGAGTTAAAAAATAGAAGTTATAAATTATTAAAGTCTACTTCCAACGAGCCCAAGATTAACTCAAACAAAGGTCCAGATTCAAATGTCATGAGCATTTTAGTGAACTATAACCAAAACCCATGCTAGAACGTGCATTCTAGTGTCAGGGGAAATATTGTGGTTTCCACAGGAAATGGAGGCTCGGTAGAGCTGAAACCTCACTGAGATTTTAACAGGACAACACCACAAACATGGTCGACAGAGGATCATCTTTGCTACAATGTCAGCAGAGGAATATCCCCGCTAACAATGTTAGCGAAGGAACCCTTGGCAGAGGTGGAAAGCTACATGAAGATTCAAATTTGAGCATAATTTTAGTAGGGTTAGAAGCAGAATTAGGAAACATATAAACATGAAATTTATAATCAATTGAGTCCTCTTTCCAGTACTACTAGAATGAGCTTGATTGGTGTTGTGTAGAGAAAATTATAGACAAAATAAATAGAGAGTGTATAATGGGTCCAGTGACTGCTGTGCTTTCCTTGATTTCTACTAGAGTTTCAACCAGGTTAACATCAAATTAGCAAACATGATGTGAAGAGAAAATGTAAGAAATTGAATTTTAACATAAATCCAAGAAGAATGAATTCATTTGGACTCCTACATCGAAAGTTGTTATCGAAATACAGTAATGTGTGCGAGTGGCAGCACAAAGCTGCATGCTATCAATTGAATTCCACATGGATTTTAACTAGGCTAATGTCAAGATTAGCAAAGATAGTATAAAGCACTAATAATTGCAATCTAAATTGCACATTCTCAAGTGCAAGAGATCGACAAGTAGTATAAGGATAGTAACCCAAGGTTATTCGCTCAAGAAACATTTTTATTGTGTTGACACTAAAGAAAAATAAATTATGAACTACAAAATAAGGATTGAATTTTTATTAACTAAAACTATAGGTAAAAAGGGTTTAAATTTACTTAAAATAAAATACTTAGTCAGATAGATTAACTCCCCCTTACTGGATGTGTTTATGCTTTTTTTATATCAGTTGCATAGATCACGTGGTCTTCATACAATTGGAAATATATCATTAAGGTACAAAATCTAACAAAGTTACAAACTTGATACTTTGAATAGCGTCCACCAAATTAATACTATATGAACTTTGAATAATAAAATTAAACGTTCAAAAACTAAGCATACACCGCTTAAAGAGTCTACAATATATCAAAAACTAAATAATGAATATATCGTCAAACAGTAAAATATTAAAGACTCAAAATCATATTTTAATCCTTTCTAAGATAATAGGAAACCAAAGATATCAACTTTATATAATTCGATTAAAAACAATAAGCATAACGATCACATACCAGTAAATTATCTAGAGTTTGTTATCTCATCTGAACCAACGCAAGAATTTAGCCACTCATATTTATTATAGCCATGGATAAAAAAAAGAAATTCTTTTACTGATTTCTATAAAAGAGTAAAAAAACTAAAATCTTGAATCTCTAAACTACTCTATCTCTCAATGATGATGATGATGATCTCTCAATTACATTGGGTATTTATACTCTTTTTGCAAAACCCTAGCATGAACTCTATTTACATGTAAACTCTATTTTTCTCTCAAAAATCTCCAAACAAAAAAAAAATCAAACTGTAGACATAGCCTTTGACAACCCCATTAATAGCCACTCTCAGGTTTTAATTATAGTCGATGACTGTCAATAGCCAATAGGTAGCCATCGACAACCAGACCAGTAAAATTACAGTTCTGAGTTGATACTAAAGATACGTTTCGATTCTTCAATCTTTTGGTATATAAAACCCTACGAAAACACTAGAGAAACATCATAGTCGAGAATTTGATTAATAAAAATAATTTTTTATTAGTTTCTTATATTAATCAACAAAATTGGATTACACTTGTATAAAATAATATAAAATTACTACATATTCAAGCATAATTGCACCCCCAACTTGAGTTTTTCTAATCTCTAGCAAAATTATCAAATTAAAAAAATAAACTAAAGAGCTAACTGAAAAGAAAATTAATCTTAACTCGCTTTCGTAGGAATCACGATTGCACTTAACTTGTGCAATAAGGAGTTAAACTCCTAAGTTACCCTAGTGGACGAGTGTTGTCTTGTGAGAGTTGCCAGTGATATTACCCATAAATATCAAAAAATGTTTGAATTTGATAAATAAATAGAAAGGAAAATAAGGATAAATGTAAAATAAATCAAAGAAAAATGTTACTATCATATTAGTAACAATATATTTTAAGAAAAATAAGGATAAATGTAAAATAAAGAAAAGGAAAATGTAACTATCATATTAGTAACAATATATTTTTCTTTTCATTTTCTTTTCCATGTCAACCTCAATTGGAGATATATACACAGATATTTATAGAGATATCAACCTTAACAAATCACTTATAATCTAATACCTTTATGTATCTATCATGATTATTTAAATCATATCGTAGATATACATTTAATTTCAATTATCCTCTCCTATGCACTCTTGTGATCGTGTATATAAATCTTGTCAAGTTTTAAACTCCAATCAAATTTATAGGAACCTTATATATATATATATATATATATATATATATATATATATATATATATATATATATATATATATATATATATATATATATATATATATATATATATATATATATATATATATATATATATATATATATATATATATATATATATATATATATATATATATATATATATATATATATATATATATATATATATATATATATATATATATATATATATATATATAAACACTTGCCTTTCATGTGAACATCTATGCTCACTGAGGTATAAATGCCTAGCCCAGTTACTTAGCTCATTTTTTTCTAATAAAAGTCTATAAGTATCGTTCATGTGAATATGGATGCTTACCGAGACACACACACCCAACTACATAACACTTAATTTTTCTTATTTATTATATATATTATTTGCTTATTAGTTTTTCCAGAAGTAAATTGCCTTAATACCAGACTTATTTCCTTATATATATATATATATATATATATATATATATATATAAGATGCCTCCTTTTAATTTTTCTCTTTATTATCAACTTTTTATAACTCATTGTATAAGTGTTTAGTATGTACTTGATTTAAATCTTTAGTATTTGTCGGATTTAAAATCTAAATTAAAATTACATAAAAACTATTATCATATAAGCATCAACATTAACATATCAATCTCTTAAATATGTAATGTAAAATACTTATAATCTTACTTTTTTACTTTGAAATATTTTGAAAAATTATTATTTCTAAATAGGTTAATTAGTTAGTTATGATACATATGATACAGTAAAGTATAACGCATTTATCCCATCCCCTAACTTAAATTATGCAGTATCCTCAGTGCATCAAGAATATAATTATGCAAACAATACACTAAGAAACAATGTAAGAGGTTAAGGGTAGAAAACACCTGATTTTGATGTTTGTATAGAAAATCCACTCTCAAATAGTCGATATCAATGATGCTACTAATGATTGCCATTTTGTCACTCGCATCTTTGACACCGGCAGAATCTTGTAGTCCCCTAGCTCGTCTCTTCGTCTTCATCGAGTGAAATGGGAGTATCCTCACTAGCCATTCGTCTGTATACGCTGGTGAGAGGCCAATATTAATGTTGTTGACGACACGCGATTCGGCCTTACCGAGTCTCGATAACTTGCAGTTTCATTGAATGTGTTACTCATTCTTAGTATCGACTTATTCAAAGTTTGGAATATAATCTCATCTGGTTGGGCCACTGCAGCTGTTGTACCTCCTTGTTCTTACTGTTGCTCGCCTGGGCCAGTCGAAGGGCAGCATCTTCATGCTGTTCTTGTAGCACCGGCTACTACTATTGTGCATGTCGAGCACTCATGCTTCTTCAAATAATCGTATCCGTAAATGATTGCATTGGCTGGGTAATTATGTCAGTTGATGACAAATCAATCCCATTGTTCATATAAATTTTCGTTATTAGAGATGGCAAAACTAGAATTGGCTTTACCAATCTCGAATGCTGGATACACTCGTGGGCTTTCCCCATTTATTGAATTATTACAAAGTGTATGATGGAGGCGACATCGAACGGGCGCCTTTCCAGAATCATATTTATTAATACCACGTCCCTTGAATATAATTATATTATTATAGGGGATGGTAAGATGTTATATTTGATAAATAAGCTTACCAAAACGTACTCCTATTTCAAGTAGCCCACTTTCAAGAAACTCTAGTTAAAAGCATAATTACTAATGTGTGTGTCGAGCTCTTTGAATCTGTGGGAGCCACTTAGCATTTCATTCACTCTGTCAACAAATGATGGATGTTTTTCAGGCACATAAAGTATAGGGATGACTCTTAAGATCTCTTCTCTTGTGTATGACACTTCCATGCTCCTTACAATTGAGTATGCATATTGATCTCCAAGTGCCAGTTTCAGATTAGCATAAAATTCATGCATTATTTCTTTGTATGCCGGCGTGTGTCTATGCATTGTATATGCTTCTAATTCTGCAGTCTGTATTTGTACTCTGAAGGCAAGATTCTCGTAGATCTTCGAGTAATCAATCGCTCGTTCGAGCAAGAGCTTGAATTTCTCATAATTCTCTAAGAGTTTCTTATTAAGCTTTATATCTCTGTATCTCTATAGAGGAGATGAGCTTGAAGAGTTTGCTATCTGCCTCTTAGAAACAGTTTGTTTTCTTAATTCCATCATGAAAAATAATTACAAATATATATATCTTAACATAAAATTGAGCATGAATTTAATACACATAATAAATATATTTTCTATTCCTTTTTATGTTTAGGTTCTTTTCTTCTTTTTTTCCTTTTTTTAATTTTAATTTTTATAATTCCCAATTCCTCTTTCGAATATATATCAAACTTTATTTTAATTTCACACTTAATGCATGAATTTGATATATATTAGTTATTCAAGCAATTCAGAACCGTTATGCTAAAAAGTTAAAATTTTTATTTAATTTACCTTTGAATTAGCATATATTTTCAATTATTTTGAGAAATGCATCAAAAATCCATAAAAATTTGCTAAACCACTCCAAATCTACTAAGAAGTAAATATCTATCTTCAATCTACTCAAATTTGTTTATATAAATCGTAGATCTAGGTTTTTGAGACAAAAAATCTACTTTTTACGAAGACAATCCAAAGAAAAATCAAAGAGGAAAAGACTTACTTGTTTAGAGATCTTTGTAAATTTGAAACAAGTTGCGGGGGATTTGGTTTTAGCCTTCGAAAGGGGAGAATTTCTCTCTAAGGTATTGTAGAAAGGAGGCTAGGGTTTAGTTGTGGAGAAAAAAAAACTCAAAAATTTATTTATAATTGGAGCTCCCAATCGATGGCTGTCAACAGCTGCTTCGACAGCGGGTTCGACAGTTGCTCTCGTACAGAGCAAAATTTGCTCTACAATCGGCGGCTATAGACAGCCACTTTGATAGTGGCTTCGACAGCCGCTCTCTGTTGAGAGCTGCGTCAAACAAAACTTTTTAATTTTTATATGTTAGTTCCTATACTAATGTTATTTCTAAAATCTAGTTGTTAATTACTAATTCTAAAATTATAAGTTAGTTCCTAATTCTAGATTTAGTAATGATGAAAATTTTTATTTTGAAAACGTGAATTTTTTTAAAACAAAATCGTTGAAAACATCATGGATATTAAAACTAAGTTGTCTCTATAAGCAATCGCCCAACTTAAAATACACATTGTTCTCAATGAATTGATATTTCTATTTAATCAATCAAAAACAAATAAAATTAAAGAGAGTGCTTAGAAATTATCTCGGTGCGGTACTCATGGCGTATCAAGTACAAAACAAAATTGTTAGTACATAATATACAATAATATACATAAACTCTATTTAGCTCTTATCAATGTAATATATGAGGATCCATTAAATCGTGAGATTCTTCCATATGCTTTGAAAATTTCAAGTAATGCTTCAATCATTTTCTTTTTACTTTAAATGTATGATATTTTTAGGATTTTCAATATCGATTTCACCATGTGGATATACAGTTTTAACTATGACGGTCCATCCACTGTGAATGCAGTTTTTCCGAAAATAAATGAAAGTGTGAATTGTATAGAACCACTTTATCAGAAGGATGAAAAACACAGCACATGATATGGTGATCATGCCATATTCTCATTTTTTTCCTTCGAAATGCATAAACTGTCATATGCATTACGTCTTAACTCTTCCAATTCATTTATTTGTAATTTTCATAATGGGCCAGTTGAATTGAGATCTAGATTAACTAATTTGATTGCCCAATACGCCTTGTGCTCTATCTCTACAGGCAAATGACAAGTTTTTCCATAAACTATTCTGTATAGGGATATGTTTAAGGGTATTTTATATACATTACGGTAAGCCTATAAAGTGTCAATTAGTTTGACGGTCAATCTTTGCGAGACAGATTAACAGTTTTCTCTAAAATTTGCTTAATTTTTCTGTTAGCCAGTTAGACTTGTCCATTTGACTGTGGGTGATAAGGTATAGAAATTTTATGCATGATGTGATACTTCTTTATTAAATTTCAGATGCTCTGGTGCAGAAATAAGAACGCGCATCGCTTATTATGACTTTAGAAACTCCAAACCTGAATAATATATATTCCTTTAGAAATTTGATAATGATTTATTGATCATTATTTCTACATGCTACAACTTCTACCCATCTAGAGACATAATCGAGCTCTACAAAGATATAAACATATTCGTTAAAAATAAGAAACGGTCTTATGAAGTTAAGTCCCAACAATCGAATATCTCAATTGTAAGTATGGGCTCTCTTCCTGGTTAATGCTCTCAATTTCTGACATGACTCGTGTCATTTATAAAATTCATATTTGTCTCTTAACATAGTAGGCCAATAGAATCCATATTGGAGTTTTTGGCTACCAGCTTTTTAGATGAAAAGTGACTCCCACACACATCTGCATAACAAAAGGCAATTATATTTTGAAACTCATCATCAGACACATAACGCCTAATGATTTGATCTAAGTAATATTTAAATAGGTAAGGGGGTCATTAAAAATGAAATGATGTACTTCGTGTAAGAATCATCGTTTGTCTTGAGCACTCCAGTGATTCGACATTTCACATGCAATAAGAAAATTGATAATATCAGTATACCAGGGAGCTATTCTGATTGAAAATAGCTGCTCATCAGGGAACAACTCCCTAATTGATAGCTTATTGTTATTAAAAGTCAGACGAGAGAGGTGGTCGGCAACCACATTCTCTACTTCCTTTTTGTCTTTATTTTCAAGATCAAATTTTTAGAGTAATAGTATCCTTATGATTAATTTGGCTTTGCATCTTTCTTTAATAAAAAAATATTTGAGCATCGAATGATCTATAAAAACAACTACATGTGAGTCCAAAATATGTGATCGAAATTTATCAAGAGCAAAAACTAAAGGTAGAAGCTCCTTCTCTATTATCGTATAATTTGTCTGTACTTCAAAGAGAGTCTTGCTAGCATAGTAGACTATGTAGAGCATTTTATCACTTTGTTGCCCCAGTATTGTTCCAGTTGCATAGTCACTTGCACCGCACATAATCTTGAATGGAAGTGACCAATCTAGAGGTTGTATTATTGGTGCTATGATGAGTATCTTCTTGAGAGTTTTGAAAGTTGTTTGGCATGCTTGCTTCTATTCAAACTGCACATTTTATGCAAGAAAGTGAGAAAGGGGTCTAGAAATAGTACTAAAATCCTTTATAAACCTTCTATAAAAACCTGCATATCCTAAGAATGAATGTGTGTCTTTCACGGTTTTAGGTATTAGTATTTTGGAAATACACTCAACCTTAACCTTATCTAATTTCATCCCTTTAGATAAAGCTATATGGTCTAACACAATACCTTTTATAACCATGAAATGACATTTTTTTCAATTTAGGAGTAGATTTTTTTTAAATCTTTCAAGCACAGATCCTAAATTTGTCAAAGAAGATTCAAAATTATTTTCAAACATGGAGAAATTATCCATGAGTACATCTAGATAATCTTCATTATATTGCTAAAAATACTTATCATACACATTTGAAATATTGTGGGCGTATTGCATAATCCAAATGACATTATTCTAAATGCAAAAGGACCAAAGCGACATGTAAAAGTTATCTTTTCCTGATCCTCTAAAATAATTTTAATCTAATAATAGCCAGAATAACTATCAAGAAATCAATAAAATTCATACCTAGTAACTCTTTCAAGTACTTGGTCAAGAAATAATAATAGAAAGTAATTTTTGCATATTACTTGATTCAATTTTCGATAATCAATGCACATACACCAACTCGTAGTTGTACGAATAGGTATATTTCTCCATTCTCATTTTTAATGATTGTTACCTCACTCTTCTTTGGAACAGCTTGGGTTGGATTTACTTATTTACTATCAGTAATTAGATAGATGATATCAGCATCAAATTTCAACATTTCAGTTTTAACCACTTTCTTCATAGAGGGGTTAAGTCTTCCTTGCATTTGCTTAATAGGCTTAGCTTTATCTTTCAAAATGATACGATGTGTACAAATAAGGAGGTCCACACCTTTAATATTCGTCATATTCCATCTAAGAGCTCCCTTGTACTTTCACAATGTCGATAGTAGTTACTCTTCCTAATTCTCATCAAGATGCGCTGAGATAACCACTAGTAAAGTCTATTTAGGCCCCAAAAACACATACTTGAGACCTTCAGGCAGCGATTTTAGCTTAAGTATCAGTGCTTGGATATAAAATGGTATCAATTTCTATGTAATTTGAGGTAACTCTTCATACACTTTCATTTTTGGAATCCATCCCGTAATATTTGAATATTGAACATCAGTTAAATGTTTGTTAATTTCAAAAGTATGTTTGGATTTCAGATAATCATGGAGATCATCATTCATTATTAATGCAAGCTCCAAAGAATCAGACATGCACAATGGTACGATATGTACTTTTTCATGGATTTGTTTAATGTAATTAATGTCTTGCAATTCATTATTATCAATATTCGGTTATTTGTAAACAATAAAAATATTAAGTTCAAGGGTCATGTTTCCAAATGAAAACTTCAGCACACCATTCCTACAATTTATAACCACATTAGCCAAAGCTAAAATGGATGTCCAAAGATAACAGAAATATGAAGGTGTGAACTCTTTACATGTGTAGTATCGATAACTATAAAATCAACTGAAATATAAAAGTTTTTGATTTGCACTAAAACATCTTTCTTAATGCCCTTAGGAAACCTTTCTGACCTATTGGCTAACTGTAGTATGACCAGTATAGGTTTAAGTTCTCCTAAATCTAGGTGCTTATAAACCGAATATGGTAATAGATTTACACTAGCCCCCAAATCTAGTAAATTTTTTTTCTATATTAGGTTGACCTATCACACAAGAAATAGTGGGACATCTAGGATCCTTGTATTTAAGAGGCATTTCAGAACAGAATAATACACTTAGCTATTCTATGAGAAATGTTTTTTCTAAACATTGTGACGTCTTTTGATAGTGCATAAGTCCTTCAAGAATTTTGCACATGAGGCGACTTGTTTTATTGCTTCCATCAGAGGTATTTTGATCTTTACATGTTTGAAATTTTCTAAAATATCAACATAAGGTGCATTAATATTTTTAGCTTTCAATCATTGAGGAAACAGTACAGGTGGCTTGAAATTTGTAGAAGTGGGCTCTTTAGAATTATCATCTTTAAATTATCATAATTAATCATTGCCATATTTCTTTTTAGTATTTTCTTTTGAATTAAGCTCATCAAATACATTACCACTTCGCAAACTTATTGCAACAGTTATCTCAGGTATATCTTTATTAATGGAAAAAGTAATAGTATATATACCTTCAACTTTACCTAAGTACTGGCCTCCGGCTAAGATGGTAGCTTACCTTTTTTTTCTTTGTTTGCAATGCGGAACTAAGGTAGTTTATCTGTGATTGGATATTACTAAAAACTGTCACATTCTGAATATTGATCATTTGTTGTCACTGAATAAACTGCTATAGCACTTGGATCATTTGATCCATTCTCTACTGTATATGCAAAAAATTATCCTCAAAATTTTTCTTCTATAGTGGTTGGTACACCGAAGGTTGATTAGAAGTTTGGATGTGTTGTTGTGATGGATTAGTGGGTGACTTATTTTGATGATGAAATATTTATTGAGGGTTCATCATCCATTGAAAATTTGAATAGTTACTCCAACCAGGATGATATATTTGAAAATATAGATTATTTACTGGTTGAGGAACAATGTTAAAAGGCATTAGTTTGTTCGTTTAATGCTTCCTTAAAAGCTGAAAGTGTTGGACATTCATGAGTTATGTGTCCTTATAATACGCAAATATTACAAACTTCTGAAACTCTTCTATTGCATTAACTATTTCAATTTTCTTTGTAAGCAAATCTTCAAATTTCTACATAATAGAAATTAAATGTGCAACTATATCTTCAGTTTTTCCCAATTTAATAAGTCCACCTCCATTCTGAGATTTCTCTATTAATTGGTGTTTATCCGAAATATCCTAAGTTTCCCAAGCTTATGAATTTTCGGTAAGTGAATCAAGATAATCCCAAGCTTTCTCAACATCTTTGCACAAAAATTCACTATTGCACATTTTTCTACAAATTGCCTGGTTGTAGTGTTTAGTTTTTGATAGAAGGTACTTATAATCCTCCATTTCTAGAAACCGTGATGTGCACATGAGAGTAGCAAATCTTTAAATCTATTCTAAAACTCGAACAATAGTTTATCTTCCTTCTTACGAAAGTTGAGAATTTGATTTCACATATAATTTGTTTGATATGAAAGAAAGAATTTCTTCAAATGATCTTTTTGCATCTTTTCCCGTCTTCCAATAGAATTGGGACGTAAAGAATGTAGCCATGTCGTGAGGTGTTTGGTAGATTAGAAGTGTGCGTGGATTTGAGTACGATCGAATAAGTCTGTCGTTTGAAATTCTCCTCCAACTAATCATGCAAAAATTAATGAGGCAGGAACCGTAATCTATACTAAAGTGTAGCACAATAGTATTGATCCTTGGCAATATCACCAAAAGCTTGACTGCGATCTAAATCAAATACTCGTAAATGTAAGAGACCGACAAGTAGTACAAGGGCAGTAATACAAGATCATTCTCTTGATTATCGTTTTAATTATTGTATTGACACTAAAGAAGAATAAATTACGGAACTAGAAAATAAAGATTGGACTTTCATTAACTAAAACTAAAGCTAAAAAGGCTTTAAATTTACTTAATATAAAATTGTTGGTCAGATGGATTAACTAATCCATAGAATAATTTACTGGATGTGTTTATAGTTTCTTTATCTCAGTTGCATAGATTACGTGGTTCTCCTACAACTGAAAAATATACTATTGAAGCACAAAATCTAACAAAGTTGCAAACTTGATATTTTGAATAATTTCACCAAAATTAATCCTATATGAATTTAAATTTTATCTAAGCATACAATATGAATAACAAAAATAAACATTCAAAGTCTAAATATACATCATGTTAAAAGAGACTACGGTATATCAAAAACTAAGCAACGAGTATATCGTCAAATAATAAAATATTAAAGACTCAAAATCATATCTTATTCTTTTAAAAGATAATAGAAAATCAAAGATATCAACATTACGTAATTCGATTAAAAAAATATTTGCATACAGATCACACACCAGTAAATTACCTAAGGTTTGTTAACTCATCTAAACCAATGCAAGAATTTAGCCACTCATACTTTTTAAACGAAATCAGCCATTGAGGGTAATTGAGCTCTAACATAAGAAAAAAAGAATGAACATGTTTGGACTAACAAGCCCTATATATATATATATATATCATAATTTTAAAAAATAATCAACTATTTAGGTGAATTGAGCCCTAACATAAGAAAAGAAGAATGAACTTGTTTGGACTAACGAGCCATATGTATATGTGTGTGTTGTGTCTCTCTCTCTCTCTCTCTCTCTCTCTCTCTCTCTCTCTCTATATATATATATATATATATATATATATATATATATATATTTGTTTGTGTGTGTGCGCACGCGCGCGTGTGTGTTTGTGTATAGTGCTCTTATCACAAAATCACTATCATTATCTAATTGATGTACCAAATCAATTAGAATACTGATAATCTTACTTGTACTCATTGTAATCCTCGATCATATTTGGATACGGATACAAGATATTAATCCAATAATCTTCAGCTTGGCTCATTTCGGATGAACCGTGTATCTTGGAGAAACTCTATTATTCTTGCCATCCACTACTCATGCACTGCCTACTAGCAACAACTCATACAATCATCACTGTCTCCATGCTCAAGTACTCATGATCACTAAATATATTTTTTCCTCTGAGCACTTATGATTACTAAACCATACTCTCTTGAATACTGACAATTACTACACAATGCTCTACACTAAGAGTTCACAATTGCTACCGTGCTTTATTAAACACTTACGAATATTTATACCATGCTGCACCTAAGTTAAAATATCAAGACCACCTGAGTACACGCAATTAGTTCTCATGTCTTGCACAAGACAAATGTGATTGCAAAATCATACTCCACCTTGAACCACATAACCATGATCATCTCTAAAGACCAATATAGGTGATTATAAATTACCATGCATTACACCATGTCATGAAGTAACTGCATTTATCACCATCAAGAAATACACCGTACCTAATCATTAGAAAATCAGGCAATTATCGACCATCGATCATCTGGGTCAATATTGATCCCTCGATCACCATCAATCATAGCTGATTTGCATAAAACCTAATCAAAATAGTAGATTTTGCCCAATCTTTATCGACCATTGTGTCTAGAATACGGAAAAATATAGAATTCGACTCGTATATCACCTTAACCGGATACTGATTTCTTGATCCATCTCGATCAACCTCAACCATTGATCTAAACTCAAAATCCCATATCAGTTCTCAGCTAATCCTTTTGCGTTTGCTATTTTAGAGTCAACAGCAAATCAAAACCATTCATTTATGTGACACCTCATCCAAAGTAGATTTGGTGTTGGAGTTTGTGCCAATATCAAATCCAATCCAAAAAAGGAACATCTTCCATATTTCAATAACCCTAAATGGAGTCAAACCTCGAGCCATGTCCACTGCCTCAAAGGGGCCAACCCTCGAACCGTCCGGCATGCCGCTCGCAAGCCAATCTAGTTATGAGAATGGGTGGGTCTAAGGGCTAAATTTTGGCCCGCCATATTCAAAATTTTTAATTCAAAATTAGAAGTTTACTTTTCTAATTCAAAATGTTGAATAGGATAAGCCAAAAATTAGCCCATAAGGCCCTCCCATTCTCATTCCTACACCAGCCCAAGCATGCCACCATGCTAGCCCCGTGCTAGCGCAAGTGCCTGCTGCAGGCGCTGCCCAAGCGCGTCTTGCATGCCAAGTGCATGCCACCGGCACGTCCACCCAACCAGCATGTCGTTGCCCACTCAGACCTGGCGCACCGCCTGCGTGGCCTCCCACATGTGCTGGTCGGGGGTGTGGTACTTCTTGCATGCGCATTCCTGTGCATGCATCGAGCGCAATGCTGCTCGCACTCGCAGCCCTGTGCACGTTGTCCTGGTGTGGCACTGCAGAACGTCGGCCAAGTATTATGTAGTTAGGCCAACTAAGTTCGACGTACGCCCATGGAGTAAAAGAGAAAGATTCACTATAAGTAAAGAAGTTAAAGAGGAGATCCTATTATTTATCTATCTCTCGCATCTCTTATAATT